>JACXGJ010000967.1:0-98398 GCA_016801105.1 Esox niger | reverse complement strand
ATACAAAGTATCTAGAAAGCTACAAAATATCTACCACTTTATGAAGAAGGCATCCAAATGTTACGGAGCAAAGACAAGACCCTATGCAGTAGAGAACACATACACACAGCAGGTTTTCTTTTCTCTCCTTCGCGCCAATGATTTAACTGCCATTGATATGAAAAGATATCACACTTCTGTACCAAGAAAAGCAAGGATATATACTTTTATACAAAGCACCGTTTTACAACAATATATATACATATATATATATATATATATATATATATATATATATATATATATACACATATATACATATATATATATATGTATATATATATATATATATATGCACACAAAACATTTTTTATGATGATCTGAACTCTAGAAAAGTTCACTTTAAAGCCGACATCTCAAAATGGTAATAATGAAAAAAAGGTACCAGTACCTACATTAAGACAGAATTACAAACAAATAACAACGAGCTAAACTGCTGATATGTTTACTCCTTTACACAGTCATGATATATGTCCATTTTATTCAGAGTGCCCAAAAGACATTCCTCTGATCAACTTTATTCTGATCCCCAGCGAAGGGGGAAGTAAAGTCGACTGTTACGGCCAGAAACTGACCAGTCAAATGTATTAGCAGTGCAGCAGTAAGAGCATCACTACCTTTTTGGGCCTTGGAATATACCCCAAAGGTCATCACAAAACCATTGTATACATGTTAAACAGTAAAACAAAACACCTTAGTAATTCATGAAGGTGAACTAGTACACAGGGCAGAAAGGTAGGAAGAAAAAAAAACGTAAATGAAGAAAAACTCAAATATGCCTACTGAACTTCAGTCTCCATAGGGATGTATTAAAAATACTAAATCATTGTATCAACTTTGTATCTACCAGATAAACATTCTGCAATGATTCAAAATATGTTCCCATCAATAACTTAATATGAATCAGGAATCATGCAAGTATCTCTACATACACTGAAGTTGTAAGACTGTGACTCTTCACAGCTGCTGGGATGAGTCAACATCCCCATTTCTATAAGTTATTGTCTGGTCAAATAGGTCTTTTATTTACTATAACTGTACTCACATGGACACTACACATACACATCTGACACATTCTTAAAACCTACTGTAATAAGAATGACTATATTATGTATTTCACCATGGATCAACTCACTGTCCCTTGTCATCTAGTACAAACCTTCAGCAAGGCATTGTGGTGATTGGATTCCTTTGACTTTATTTGGTTAAGCAACGTTTAATTCATAATTATTTTGTATTGTCGAAGCTAGAGATTCTAAACCAAGGCACTTCCATGCTACAGTGCAGGACATGACTACAGATCCATGGTATCTCTGTATATTTTTGGTCTTTCAGAATAGGCAAGGCAAAGTCTGTTCTTATTTTAAAAAGTTGTAACATTTTGACTTCTGTGTGGTAAGATTTTGTACCAACAACATACATTGGTGACTGATAAAAAATAAAACATAAGACAATCTTAAAAGTGAACCAAGGCCAGTATTACAACACACACTAAGGCACTGTACACTGTTCAACTTTGGCAGATTGTACTAGTAGAATTCCTACAAAATGTGAAAATTTGTCTTCCAGCTTAGGAAAAAGATCACAGCTTTAGTGGCATCTTTTGGAATTCACACAACCATGACATATTTAAGGCTCGGAATTGGTGTAGGCCACGGAATCATGGGCTGGTGTGAAATTACATTGCAATGACTAAAAGAAAAGGTATGACATGGAAAATAAGAAGTCTACTCAGAGGCAATTCAACTGCATACTGAGCACAGCCCGCTGTCTAATAACAAGATAACCATTGTCTCGTAGTGAGTTAAACAGATCCTAAAACCACATATCTAAAAAATAACATAAAAGTTGAAATTGCAAAGGCATATTCTACAGGGGGAACCAAGTGCTTAGGACAAGGTGACATTCCACTCTGAGACGTTAATCTAGTGCTTTCACGTTTTTAGAACCCAAACTATTTTCAATGACTTTCATCTAACATGAGAGGGACTCGTTTGTAGTGTAGGAACATGTAACGAGAGCGATCCATGTTTTTTATTGCAATGTAAGACTTGCCCTGACCGAGGCGAAGATACAGGTTGAACTTGGCGCCTGTAGTGTAATTACAATGCATTCATACTGCTGTTAGCGTCTGAGACGTGAAGTGCTTCGACAGGGATCTGTATGAAATTTCCCAGAAAGCAACTGATGATTATGTAATAAATAGAACGATGATGTCCACAATCACTTGCCTTTAACTAACTTCTGTGTACCACTTATAATGTCAAAAATGTTTTCTAAAAACATTTTTCTTTGGAAAACCTATTGGCCATCTGGTGTGTATCTATATGCTCACGAATGATCAATTACAGACACAAAGACAGACATACGTAGTTTACAGAACTCATCTGAAAAAGGCTAACATCTTTGTCATTTTTTCATAGACCACATTATAAGATCAAAGCGGGAAAAAGACAACTTACACATGTCTATTGAGCAAATTAAACCCAACCAACAGTTTCTTTAGATACTGCCACTTTTATATGTACATCCTACAAAACAAAACATTGACATCCTACAAAACAAAGATTGACTCAACATCCGTAAAATGAAGAATTTCTCCTTCATCGAAACACAGAACAACTGTACCGCAATTCACAGCTGCTGTCAAACATCAAACACATACATTAATATACACAGAAAATAATGACAATAGGCTTCACCCAAAATGTGACCAAAAAGCATTGTAGGTGTGATTTTCAGCTAGAGGCACTGCCACTTCGTTTTGAGGTTCTTCAGTCTATGTAAATGGGTTAGTCAGGGGCTTCAGGGGTCTCATTCTTTCACCAGTCGGTAGATATGATGCTGCGCGCCGTGCTCGCTGTTCGACACCTCAAACACACATGCCATACACAGCAGGGTCTCCTGGGTGTCCCGATTCGTCACCACCTGGAAGTGAAGGAAGCATCATGTTAGTCTGACCTGACGCAATCCCAGTCCACGCAATGCAATGTGCATCTCAGAAGAGGAATCCGGGTCTTGGGAGAAGGGCTTTCAGATGTAAAACGACCCACCGACAGATGTCAAACAGTGAGCAGTGTGACAAAAACAAGTCAATTTGGATAATCTAAAGAATTTAAAGGAATAAAGAAAAGTGGCGATGTTGAGAGTACACACCCACACATGCATTATAAAGAGCTTTCTCTCTGTGGTGGAGAATGGGACATTAAGCCCCCATGTGATGGGTAATAACAGCAGTCCGCCCCCACCCCCTCCGATCTGTCCCCCCTCCCTTCCCCTCCTCTCTTCCTCCTCCCTGCAGATAATGAGGCTCCTCACACTGTGATCCGTACCCAAAGAATGTAAGGAATGTAGGGGACAAGGCTCGTGTCAGGCCCCAGTCAGAGCTCCTTGTTTAAGGCTCGCTGGAGCCAGAGGGGACTTAAAGCAGACCTCCCTAATGTCTGAATAAAGGACAGGGAGGGTCCTAGCCACAGGTTAGGGTAGCAAAAGACACAGTTGTTTTAGGA
The DNA here is from genome assembly GCA_016801105.1 of Esox niger. Classification (NCBI taxonomy): domain Eukaryota; kingdom Metazoa; phylum Chordata; class Actinopteri; order Esociformes; family Esocidae; genus Esox; species Esox niger. The sequence goes on along the minus strand of JACXGJ010000967.1, from coordinate 94,850 downwards.
CAGGGCAGGAAGTCATGTTTACCAATAGGATGGTGAAGTTCTCCAGTACACTGTTCATCATGTATTTCTCAGGCAAGTGTTTGAGCTTGTGGATGAAGTTGATCATGTATTCACACATCGGAGACCGGCTTATTCTGTATACAAAGCGTCCGTTTTCAAACCGGGCATACTCCGTCTGGGGAAGAAGAGGTAACATCCAGGAAAATGAATTGCAATGTACTGGCAATGTGTAAATTACAGTTTGTGATTCATTTAGACTGAATACCCACCTCCACCTTCTCGACCACCTGCTTGCCAAAAGAGCACACCTTGGTGGAGCAGGTTATTGTCATGTTCTCTGAGCTCTCGTACTGACTGGTTACTCCATAGAAAGACCCTACATCATCCTGAATGCTGCAGTTCAAGTCAGCCTAAGAATCCAGAACAACACAATATGATTATTTTGTCACATTAGTCAATCCATATGAGCAGTGTTGATATGTCATTTAGGGCAAATTGGGCAGAGCCCTACCAGTTTTCTTGGCATTCATTAGTATGACATTTGTATATATTACCAGCTAGTTATATACACAGCTCTGGAAAAAATGAAGAGACCACTCCTAATTTTTCTCAAATCAACATCTCAATATGTATGGCAGCCATTCCATTCCAGTGTCTGTAAATTCCAACACATTACCTGAAACCAAATCTAGATTAACGAGGAAAAGTATAAAAACCACTGCTGTGGTCCATCACTATCCTCTTGCAATAGGACCAAAGGTAATTTGAATAAAACATAACTATGTAGCATGACAAAACAGCTAAAAAGAAAAGCTTTGAGTGAGAAAAAGAAGGATTAAATTCAGGCTTTACTGGCAGATGGATACAATGAGCATCAGGATGTTTCCATCTTGAAAATTTCAAAGACTGCGGTTTATAAGAACAAGGTCAAACAACAGACATTGGGGACAACAAAGTTACAGATTGGCAGAGGGCAAAAACGACTGAGAAGACCGTCAACTCATTTCCAAATGTCACTCAACAATCGTAGGATGACATCAAGTGACCTACATAAATAAACAGCAGCTGGGTTGAAGTGCATGGAAAAGACTGTTCAAAACCGTCTCCTAGGGTCAGGACTGAATTGTGCAAAGCTAGAAAAAAGCTGATCAATGAGAAGCAATGAAGAGCCAAGCCAAGGTTTGCAAAAGACCATGAGGATTGGACCATAGAGGAATGGAGTAAAGTCCTCTCTGATGAGTAAAATGTTCAGCTTTGCCCAACACCTGGTTAGACTGAGACCTGGGGAGGCCTACAAGCCACAGTGTCTCACATCTACTGTGAAATTTGGTGGAGGATCTGATAATCTGGGGATGCTTCAGCAAGGCTGGAATCTGGGATTTATGTCTTTGTTAAGGACCCATGAATCAAGCCAATTACAAGGTTATCCTGGAAGAACACCTGCATCCTGCTGCTCTGACAATGTTCCCCATCTCTGATATTTGTTTCCAGTAGGAAAATGCTCCATGCCACACAGCCAGATCAATCAAGGTGTGAATGGAGGACCACCAGATCAAGACCCTGTCATGGCCAGCCCAATCTCCAGACCTGAACCCCATTCAAAATCTCTGGAATTTGATCAAGAGGAAGATGGATGGTTACAAGCCATCAAATAAAGCCAAACTACTTGAATTATTGTGCCAGGAGTGGCATAAACTCACCCAACAGCAACGTGACAGACTGGTGGAGAGCATGCCAAGATGCATGAAAGCTGTGATAAAAAATCTGGGCAATTACACCAAATACTGATTTCTGAACTCTTAAAACATGGGTATTTTGTTGTTGATGAATGAATATGAATTTGTTTTCTTTGCATTATTTAAGATCACATTCAATCTCATGTTAAATGGAAGTCATTAGAGACCTGCCATCATTTTAAGTGATAAAAAAAACATGCAAGCCCGTCTGAGGGTTGCAAAAACAAACAGCAAGTCCCTGAAAAGCATGTGGGAAATGTGTTATGGTCTGATTAAACCAAGGTTGAACTTTTTGGCCATAATTCCAAAAGGTATGTTTGGCACCAAAACAACACTGCACATCACCCAAAGAACACCATACCCACAGTGAAGCATGGTGGTGGCAGCATCATGCTTTGGGACTCTTTTTCTTCAACTGGAACCGGGGCCTTAGTTAAGGTGGAAGGAATTATGAACAGTTCTGAATACCCGGCAATTTTGGCACCGATTTTGGCAACATTCAGGCGTCTGTTAGAAAGCTGAAGAGGAAGTACACCTTTCAGCACGACAACGACCCACACCACACATCCAAATCCACTATATATATATATATATATATATATATATCTTTTGTATATCTTTCTGTCAAATTACAGTTTAAGTACATTTCTTTTTTGTAAATAAAATAGTATGCTGTTTCAACCTGGCTAGATGCTTTCTGAGGAGCTATTAGAGAAAATGACCAGCGTAGGCGTTTTCAATCTTCTCTCACTAGATGTGGTTGGTTCAGGGAGCTGTCACTCATTGGGACACTACTTCACTACTGCACCTACTGGCGTGCAAAGCGAGAGTTCCATTATTATGGTGGTTGTTTGGCTAGTATGATATATCATTGCAGGCCATGCTGAAAAAGTTCATTACATTTTGCATTAATCTGCTTTTCTTTGTAAGGGGATACAAAATAGAAATACTGATGATCCACACAATCTCCTCCCATGCATAAGCAATGGTTTAAAAAATATAGAAGATTAAGCTGAATGAATGGTTCTGCTTTTAGAAAGGGCAGCATTTGTCCATTTTATAATCCACTTAAATAATGTGTGTATTGGCTTCACTGATTGCATTAAAATCTGTTGAGTTTGCTCTTTCATGATTTACATGCTTAAATTGCCACTGCATATGAGGAAATCGACGTCCTGCAGATTGTCCATGAGGACAACACTGCCCTCTAGTGAGACAACATTCAGATGAGAGCTTCATGCAGAAAATAACCGCAATACTGTAAAGATAAATGATAACCTACACCTGAAAATATATTACCATCTAACTGGGCATCAGTGATGAAGTGAATGGATAGTCTTAAATAACTCACTTCGTAGCCACCTCTGAATGACTATGTAAATGTAATCACATTTGGAACTCGATTATAAAGGGGAATAAATGAAGTTATGTTAAGAGGCTGATTCATGCTATTGAAAAGGAGCAATGCTCTGGGGACAGCTCTCCAGGCCCAGGACATCATGTTCATTAAGGGGACAAAAAAGCACTACTTCAACGGCATCCCCCTCCTTCATTAGGCAAAGCAGTTATACTTTCATTATTGTGCAGATTGTGCTTTTCATTTGAAAATCAGATTGGCCGATCACTTCAAAAGGAATTTTAGCCAGCATGGTTTGGCTGTGGCGGCGAGGCCCACTTTGTTGGCTGCCGCTAGTTAGCATTTTCCATTGGGGTAAAATACACACAATGTTTGAACAGCCATCAAGAGTGCAACCAGGTCACTCCATTGTTTTGAGATATTACACTGAATTAGTGAGCGCTTTGATCACAAGCTCTCGTGCTATGCAAGGCCAAATATAGCAACACAACAAGCATTCTGCAGACAAGAGAGAGCCATCTTCACTGTTTAGCCTCTGATTAAACCCAATGCCTTTAGAATAACGTAAACAAATGCTGTTTGTTCTGCGCTGCACAACAGGAAATTTGGTTGTACCACAGAAATAACATATTAAATGATTTACAATAAACATATATATGGAGATAAAGACATTAAGAAGCATCCAGTCTAATCAGTTTCATTTCATATGCTTTTGAACAGTCTGTTTTCTGTGACTTGTTTAAATATGTTTGAGATACTTTTTCTTTCCACACTTCTTATCTTTCTATACATGGCCTACTGGATAAACTAAAGTTCTGTTCAGTCACCAGACCAATGCAGACAAATCACACTCACCCAAAACTTTATGAGGAAGAAAGAATTCTGGGGACCCTTGCCAAAGAGCTCCTTCAGTCCTCCTTTCTTTTCCGGAAATTTATCATAAATCTGGCGAATGTCCACTGACTCAAGCAAGGCATCGCTGTAAGAGTGGTTTGTCTGTCCAATGTGCACAAAGAGGTGCTTGTTGTACTGAAAGAGAGTAAACAGCAGTAGCTAATTTAAGAAATAAATATTGGTAAATCATAAGCAAAAAAACTGCAATGATAATTCATTATAAATATGTACAGTCATGTTTGTGAATAAACCCAAACAAAGAACTTTTGAATATTGGTTGGTTTCATCTTTCATACTGTTCTAAAGTTCTAACATCATAATTTACAATAGCAATGTACTTTCTTGGATGGTTTACGAGACAGAAAAAAACAAGATATTATTGTCGTAAGAAAAAGAAATGCCAGCAAATCCGGGAATATCTTGGCAATTTAATCTGGACTATTATGATAATTCCCTGGTTGTCATAGTATCAAATGTTATCATGAGGTTTATTTCAAAGTCACTGTTGCCCTTTACTTCAGGACCAGAGTGCCGCATGGCCTCTGTTGCCTAGCCTTCAGGCAATGTAACCATTCCAAATATTCAGTTAAATGAAAGATTAATGGCTGTTGTCATGCGATATCAATAGGAAAATAAAACTCTTAGGGGAATGCAGACAAACTATGACAGATTGCTCACGTCGAAAGCAAACAATAAAAAATGTGAGGCATGAGCTTAGGGCATCTGGTTTGTGTGCCTTTTGATATGACGTGTGCCCTATCCCAGTGTATGCATGTGTAAGTATTGTAGTTCACAGCAAGTAAAGGGAATTCAATCTAGAAAGTGAATTCATTGGAAGTAGACCCTCTTCTCTTTGATTCTCGGCAGTGTGCAGCAAGACCTCTTTGTATTGGGTGGGTGGGGGGTGTGGGGGGGCAGAACTGGGTGATAAGAGCCATGAATGACTGGCAGCCATGTCTCGTGAGGGTGTCAGTGAATACAGACTACACAGTCTCTATCTTGTCATGCTTTTACATGCTTCCATGAAATAGAAGAGCTATGAGAGTGTGGCGGTTCTTTTCACCCTCGACATTAAAACCCCCTTAAACCCTTAAGATTGGAATACAGGACACGGGTCAGCGACAGTTCGTAGCGGCGCAGTGTGTAATGTGGTGATACTGACTGAGTCTGGGTCTCTTTGCTGCTCCAGGAAGGCAGAAAACTCTACCAGCCGGAGTTTTGACGTGCCAATGGAACGGCCCTGCCACGCTGGGACTGTAGGGGCGGGGTCCGACGTGGGCTCATAGCCTACAGCACAAGCAACACAACCGTCAAACAACACCCCTTTCTTTCTGCCTGAGATGTCATAAAACATAATCCTGCGTAATTTGGCATATAGTCAGATTTTACACAGAGTCATAGGTCAACTAATTGAGATATTTTGAAACCGGTTGCCAGCAACAGTGTGAGCCTTACTGGAAATAGTTGTTGTTACTGCCGGCTGAATGGGATAGGCTTGTTGGGCGAATGGCTTGATGCTAAAACAAAAGGATGAGACCATTAGATAAATGTTATGGTCTGGAACTTCTACAAAGCAACATATTACTGATGTCATTCAGGGAGGAAGTAAGACTGATCGAAGAATTTATACAGAACCCATCAATTCCAATCTCTGGAACATATAGACCCTTCAACCACTGCATCCACAAAGTGGAAAGTGATAAAGAGAATGAGAGGGAGAGAAACAGCAAGAGGCTGACAGGGACAGAGGAAGGGAGAAAGGAATAGAAAAGAGTCACACCGCTTGTTTTCTAGAGAATTGAAGAATATACTCACTCTTGCGATGACCCAGGTTGTCCCGTGGATATCATGCCCTGCCAAAACTGGAGAATTAGATGAATCAATGCACAACAAAACATCCAAACAACCATACAGCTTTTCTTGTAAAAACAACTTTGATGCAGCACAATTAATATATTTAGTTATCTCGACCAACAGTCGTTTTGATTGTATGCTTATCAGATGTGGCTGGTCCATAAAGCCCTGGTGTGTGTAATGAGATTTGGACTGTGTGTCAGCGGTGTTGGCTAGGGAGCAGGGGGGGCTGGTGGCTTCCCTCCGTGGTGTGCTAGTCTGAGTGGACTGATAGCGAGTTGCCGGCAGTCCTCTTACCCCTGCCGCTCCAGGAAAGGATGGGCGTGGGATCCCTGGCAGGCCCAGCTTGTTGTGGATGGCAGTGGCAGAGACGATCTGAGCTGAGGACATGGAGGCCATGCTCTGGAGGGCTTTGTCCTTCACGGTCTGATCCTTCAACAGCAGTCACAAATGGCTTAGCACATACAGAGGGCAAGATGGGGGACAGAACAGTGATAACAAACAGCCACACATCTAAACACAGACACACACACCTCCCACAATGACCAACAGCAAGCATGTTAAAAGCAGCCATTAAAGAAGTGGATTTTTTCTAAGGAATGAGCCACCCAGTAAAGTGATAATTTAATTCTAGTATAATGGTAAGTGCAACTATGCACTCAAAAACAACTTTCCTCACTGACTAATCTTTCCCTAACACACAAGACTATAGCAGTAATTCTTTGGAGTAAGTAATAATAACGTAATACAGTCGATATAACATCATTCAATTTATTTTCTTTTTGTCAAGGCTGGATTTGTCTTTCTGGCAGAATACCATACAAAGGGAATTACTAAACTACATCCGAAGGACGAAAGCTTTGGTTAAGAGTTCCTTTCATGGCTCTTTTCAGTCAGTACCCTCACTCTTCCCCTTGGGAGGAAGGCTTTAGCTCAATAGAGTGCATGCTTTGTGTATAATCAAACTAACAATTTAATCACATTAAATGTAATGTTGATATCAAGAAAGGTTTATTAATCTATGGCAGGAGTAGTTAACCTCTGTCTGAGGAAACTGCGAAAAGACTTGTTTGCATCAGTTTCAATCAGTAGTCTTCCGTATATAAAATATCAATCACTTAAACTACGCCGTTTCATTTCTGTTGTGGGTTAACACTGAAGAAGCACAAACGGAAGTTCCTTTTTTCATGGAGTTTGATATCCCAGCACAAATAGAGGACTAAGCGATATACTATTCCTTTTGAACCATTGCTACAGATTTAGGAACCCTCCCAGCAAACATGCAAAAGCTGAAGGTGAGCATGCTGGCAAGAGCTGAGGACATCTGTAAGTGGAGCGGCGTTAAGCTATGACAGAGGCCAACAGACCAGACAGACACTGGGCAGCAGCTATGGTAAAAGCAAAGATAATCAACCAGCTGACAGGTCTGGCAAACACAGAGCCTGGATCTGGGGCGGGAAATTGATACTTACCATGCTTGTTACCTGAATGCAAACAAACAAGGTATTATTGTAATTTTAAAATACCTCAGGACAGCAATTCAGAATTAGATTTAACAGTGTAAAAATGTATATATCAAACAGCACTATATTTAAAGACACATCACATAGTAGTTGCATAACAGAGCATTTCTATAAATTACTTTAATTCACTTAAAGTAAAAGTATAACATTTTAATTCAATGAATCAAATTTGATTAATCCAATTAAACAAGTGTCAGAAAGGTCCCAGGATCTAATCCCTGTACCACAAAAGTGAAAGATATTTATTCTGTTCCTGAGGAAGAAAGTTAAGCCCAATTGCTCCTCCCCCCCCATATCATTTTCCCCAGGTCTTTCCTCTAAATTAAAATTTGGTTCCTAATCAGCAGGCCTGGTTTAAAAATAAAGGTAAATATAATTTAACAAAAATGTAAGTAAACCTGAATGACAAATCACATTAAACAAAGATATAAAAGTATTAATGTAAAATCCATCGTGGGCACTCCTAGTGGGAGCAGTCAATCAATCAAATTAATTTTAAAAATATATTTTTTACATCAGATGTTGTCACGAAGTGCTTATACAAAACACCCGGCCTTAAACCCCAAGTAGCAAACAAGAGAAGTGTTACATTTCAGTGGCTAGGAAAAACTCCCTAAGAAGGCTGACATTTTGGAAGAAACCTAGATAGGAACCAGTCTCAGAGGGGTGACCAGTCCTCTTCTGGCTGTGCCGGGTGGGTGAACATATTAAGAGTCCAAATTGTAATAATAAATGCATGAGGGCTGAGTCCAGAGTCTATTTAAACCTAGTCCAGATTGGAAGCAAGACCAGATGGACAAGGACAGGGATAGACGGGGGGGGCGGGGTGGGTCAGCAGAGTGGCAGCTGAAATAGTCAGGTATCGTCTTGATCTGCAACATTCCTATTGATCCTCAATAGGAAGGACTGGAATTTTAATTAAATGTTTCAAGGACAACATTACATGCATTTAAGTATTTCTGATTTTGTAGTGCAAACAGTAACTATATTAATCTCTGAACAATATACATTAATGTTTATTATTTGTATGTAAATTAGTATAATATTATAAAAAAATATGTATAAAATTTTTAGTAATACAATACTTGTGGAAAAAACTAAATTTAAACATTAATAAACGCATTTCTTTAGGATCGATGAGGGCCTAAATACAGTGCCCCCTACATGTCATCTATGGTAATCATTGATAAAAATCATCTTGGAGTTAAAGTATTTGTCTCATGTCCTGAAATAAAGTGTTTGTACAGGAACCTCAGAGTCATTAATCAACTAGCATCACAGTTACACTAAAAGTTGGATATACAAATGAATAATAATGTTGTGCGGGACATTTTGGAGAATGTCGTGGACTTTGTCATGTCTGAGGATTTGATCACCATGGTCAGATATGGTTTGAGAGTAGTTGCACAGAGAATGGCACCATAATAACTGTCATTTCACTCAACATGTCTCAGATAAGAAAAGAGACAGCGATGTTCCCTGCAAATGGAGGGGGGCGCGTGCATTTCTCTTTGCTGCTGATCTCTAATTTGCTTTAGATGAGAGTAGACAGAGACCCATACAAAAGCTGGCTGTTTTTACTCAGACAGCCATCCTGTCCCTGAAAGACCAGGCATTCACTGCTGGCTGACGACACACACACACACACACACACACACAGACACACACACACTAATGAGGGGTCATTAATCCTTCTGAACACTGGGAACAGGGGAAAAGTGTGAAAGTCAAAAGATGTAGTCATCCCCTTATAAAGACTAGAGAAGGGGAAAAAATGACAACTTTAAGATCCTTAAACCCACATACATTGCCAAATGACCCTTGTAAAAATGTCTTGAATTACAGGTAAATGTATTGCAAAATTACACCTTTCACAATATATATTTTATAAGTCCTTTTCAGAAGGGTACGAGGAGTGAGCCCAGGGTTTCCAACACATTACTAATGGCTGAATGAGTCACACAGAATTTAATAGGATGGCTACAGTTCATGTATGCAAAGAAAGGGAAGGCCACTGATAGCCATGTCTAGATATATCAATAAGCAGTAGGGAACAGCAAAGGAGGTGGACAAGATGCGGCGGCCTCATGGTCTACATCTTGTCTTCACTCAGCACTGACAGAAGGCAGCTGGGTTAAAAAAGCAGAAGAAGAGGGGAACGTTTTTTCCCGGACCACCCTTAGTCCTGTAACTTAAACCCTTTTAAAATGCTAACTTTAGTGGCTGATACTGTGTCTACTAATGACACGACAGTCTTTGACTGATGACCTCTGAACTTCAGCCCTCAGCCACTCACCAACAGCCAAAGCATCTTGCCAGCATGCTTTCCCACATACAGTACAGATACCAGTAACACTACCAACTCCTGGTTCTGGGTTTACACTGTCATGTTAAAGAGAAAGATAGGAGCAGAAAATCTACATACTATATGTGCCTTTTGTTTTGAGGGTTTTATAAGAATCCAGTGTGTTTTATATTTCACAGTACTTTTTTTTTAACAAAGTCACAAAATATAAAATAAATCCTTATGGATGTTCTCAAAACAAATGCACTTTTCATTCAAACAAAGTCAAGTAAATAGTAAATAAAACAAATGGAGATGTGTGTGTGTGTGTGTGTGTGTGTGTGTGTGTTTGTGTGTTAGTGAGTGCGAGTTAGTGAGGGTCCTATTATAAATTATAATCATAAGCAAGGATCTAGGTTACATTAATCAGAGCATCAGGCATTCACTCTGTCACCACGGGAAACAGGAAGTAAGACAACGCACAGCAACCACAAGCCCAAAAGCAGGGAAGCGCATACCTTTAGCTTGGAATGAAACTCACGAGATTTCCTTCTGGCAAGAACCTGAATGTGACTAGACACCTGCGGGGTAGGGGAGGGGAGGAAAACAAAGGAACAGCCTGTAACCATGGCGATGAAAAGCCCCCCTGCAACTGGGCAAAGCCAGACGTACCTTGATGGCAGCTGAGATTTCTCGAACTTTCTTTCTTGCTAAGACCTGTATGTGACTAGACACCTCCATTTTTTAAAACAAAAGAAGAGGGGGGAAAAAACAAGAAAACCAAAAATACAAAAAGGATTACACATCTCTTTGTTGAGAACACTTCGGGGGGAACTGAGCTGCCCGACAGGATAATAGAAGCATCTCCAAGCCACACACCAAGCTCACAGCCACCAAAGCATTGTGTTGCCTGTTGTTGTCACTTAAGTGAGCTGATTAAGGAGGACGCAGGCCCCTTTAGCACACATTAACAGGGCGCAGATGTTATCTGGTGTGTACTGAATGAATATCGGCCAGTCTAGTATTCTTAAGGGAGCCTGATAAGGCGTTTCAGGGCCCATGCTGCTTTGAACATTCACACAGACTTGAAAATATGTCATGCTTTTATATAAAACATTCAGTGGTGTCAATCGTGGGTTGTAGTAAGATACTGTGTGGTCAGACTGTATTTCTGAACAGGTGAGAGGGCATGGTTGGTCTGAGGGGGATATACAGTACTTGGTCCTCATCAGGCCAAACACACACAAATGGCTGCTGAGGCAGTTCACTGGGGAAGGATCAATGGCTAAAAGCTGTGTGTCATTTCACAATTTCACTGGTCCAGCTCCTGAAATAAATTACAACATTCCTTGTTTTATTAAAAATAATCAAACAATGTCCTAATATCGGTTTCTGTTTTTGTCTCCCATACAAAACAAGGATTGTAAGAAGATGGAACGTGGAGGCAATCGTAATACTTCAAATCCTGATAATTAGCTCAAATCAAATACTAGGAGTCTGATTTCTCATCATGAATTCTCATCACTGTGAAGTCATCACTTCAATAATCAAATATAACACATTTCAGTGTTTTGGTTGTATAATAAATTATTAGCAGGAAAACAACCCAGTACCTTGTGCGACTCTCCTCTGACAGTGAATTGCCTTTCTCTAGAGGGCTGATAAATTCACATCCAGCTATAGTGTATCGGTCTGGACACAGGGGTGTTTATCATGAAAATACGAGCCAGTGGTTATGAGCATGACTTCCTGCTCAACCAGACTGATGGACCTCATGGCCAGACAGCCTTCCGCTCACTGACGTTGTAGGAGCTTACGTGCAACAAGTATTTTAAACTACAGTCTATTACATTTTTATGTGTACGGATTGCATCATGACTTATCAATAAAATGTTGACATTAATGTTTGTTTCTATCTCCCACATCCTAATCCAGTTTCTAAAGGGATTTTATTTAATATAGAATAGAAACTGAGCAGTCCATAGACTTAATGGAAAAAGGGTCCTGTTTGTGTTAGGGTGTACAATTAAGTGTCTGGGGGGTTTTGGGTGTGTGCTTGGCCAGATGAGAGATGCACTCACGCAACGGTAAGAAGACTGAACTCTGCCAGGGTCTGGTAAGACAGCCTACCACCAGCCCAAGCATGCAGCAAAGCCCCATGCAACTGTATGTGTGTGTGTTTCCGGTGGCACCCTGTGTTCTAACCTGCAGAAGCACAGGCAGCAGGCACATTCAGGTGTAACGGTCTTCATTTCAGTGGGCCATGCAAACATTTTTTATCCTTACCTGCTTCCTCGTCCTCGTCTTCCCGGTCCGAAGTTTGATGTATCTGGCTATCAGCTCATTACGACCTGCAAAAGGTATGCAGAAGGGAGAAAGAGAGATTAGCACTAAATAAGTCATCATGGAGATCCTGGACTTCAGTGTGTTTCATTCAATTAGTCTACAACCATACCCGTCGACAAATATACAAACAGAAAACCCATTTAACTGGAAACGCCGCATGTTACATTACCATGAGAAAGCCTAACAACACCCATACAGCCTTTCAAATTAATCTAATTTAATCCCATTCTCTTCAAAGCCTCACACTATGAAAGGAAACACATCCAGACATTCATACTGTTACAGCAAATAATGGCAACGGAAATATATTCATTTAAATCAGTACGGTTCTCACTAAATTATAATTAAAGCATGGGCTTAGAAGTGATTTCCAATTAATGGCAGCTCTAAACATTCTTCTGCCTTCAGCTCGCCTCTAATTGCTGCAGCGATGCACAATGACCTCTGCTTAGCCTTTTCATATGGTAATAACATACCGCCATCCCAAAACTATTACAGATATTATAGGTAAGGAGCTGCTCTAATTATGTGTCCAGCTGTAGGCAACCAATGCCTTGGTCTTGCCTCTCCCTCCCATTTAATGCAACAGGTTCTTTAAACAACCAAACTGGCCTAGCTCAATTAAAGGACTTGTCTTTGACATTTCACTTGGCAATATTAATATACGGTGGTTCATTTGCCACAGAGCAGCAACTGTTTGCTCAGAATAGAAAAGCTACATAATTTCCCGTGAAACGCAGTGCATGGACAACAATGTGCAGATGCTGGATGGTGAATAACGTGAGGTAAAAAATTAGCCTGGTTGTAAGGCTGGGCCAGAAGGATGTATGTGCTGCCTGTTGTTGGAGTAATGGACACTGTGCCAGCTAGGCTGAAAACTCCACCTGCTGTGCACCCAGGGAGCGAGCTCTGTTCAGGTGTGCCAGATGAAAGGAGGGCCAGTCTGGGTATTGCCTCTTGAGTTATTGCCATTAACAACAACTGTCAAGGGAAAGGGAGTCTCTCACATACTAGCCTTCCATCTCTTCCCCTCTCTGGCTGTCTCCTTCAGTCTTAGTCTTTGAAGCCAGACTGTCTGGATGCCAAAATGTTTGCTTCCACTATTTTATTAAACGTATTAGCCCCCAGTTTCACAGCTGGCTCTATCTATCTAAGGTTTTCAATTCATTTTAAAGAAAATATGCTGACGTAGCAGATTGAGGTGTGCCTTCTTGATCCCCAAAAGAGCAAATTTAAGTCAACAAACAAAAAAGCTGTAGGATATTAAATTGAACCCAGACACATGGTATGTGTAACGGAACACCTTGTTTCATGTCTCTGCGTGGCAATTGCTCAGCTCTGTGACGAGGATGTAAAGCCATAAGCGAGGCACCAGTACCCCAAGTCTCCCAGTATTACAAGGACATTAGAGTAAAAATAATAATTAGGTGGGTGCTTTTATTTCTGCATTTGAAAAATGCATTCTTTGGGAGTGATTTCCCACCATCTCTGAGCACGTCAGTCAGGCGATGAGCCATAACTGATCTTGGATCAGTTAAATCTGGACAATAGATTTGTTATTTCACCTTGGTGGCTCCACGTTGTTTCCCACTAACAACTATCTATGGTTAAGGTGAAGCTAAGGCAACTGAACCAGGTCACAAGAACAACATTTGCGGGGTTTAATTCCATCTGCCAGCATGCATGCATTGTAATCTCCCCCAGATGAAGTTGTGGGTTGTGCTATTTTCAATCATTCACACAATGTGTGCACATAACATGACAATAAGGGCATTCATGCAGACGCCTGATTCCCAGATCAAAGCTCAGAAACAGGCAGCTGTGCGCGAGAGCACACACACATACACACAAACATTTGTTTATCTATCCTTGCGGGAACGACAACAACAATTCCAAATTTTCCCTCTCCCCTACCTGTAGTCCAAACTCTAACTTTAACCTAAAAAAATATTTAGGTGTCTAAACCTAACCATGAATGCCTCAGCCTAAATGTGCTCCTCTATAGTAAAGTAAAATAAAAACACAAATTCAGAACATTTAATCTTTTGATGACTAGGTACACATTAGTGCAATTGACAGGTGCATTTGTAACTGTTTTTGATTCATTTACTAAATGAATGTCATTTAATAAATAAATTATGCATGCAATAATGTCAAATGTTTGTTGTCTTGCAATATTGTAAACAATTGCTACAGGATGAAAAAAGCTTTAAAAAGACTCAAGCCATATATACATGGCTTTATATGTTGGGAACCAAAAATGTAAGACCCAAAACAGCTAGCTACATCTTTTAAGGTGTCAAGATGGTCCCACAAAGGAACAATAGGAAGAAGGCTGAGCCGTAGTTGTAAATTGTTGCTGAAAATCACTACAGTCATGGACAGTGCTTTACCTATCACTTGTGAGAACCGATGCAAAGCAGACTTAACAGAACGAATTAGGGTTTGGGGTTTCAGGTGTAACTTTGGGAAAGTGAAATTGTCCACCTCATCATATCTAAAACGCTTCAAATTCTTTAAACAAGGTAAGTTTAATGAGAACACATTCTTATTTACATCAACGAAAAAGGCAAAGCCTGGTTTCAAGACTGTGGCATGAAAGCCTAGGACACATGTCGTAGACTTTAACAAAAGCTTTATATGTGACATTGATTTGATGGTATGCACATGTACAATTTGACATGACACAGCATTTACACCAGATTAAGTGTTTCTGTGCAAGATAACACACACCAATGGCATATAATAAGATCGGGAATTTATTTTGGAGAAGCACTTTTGTGCATCTTCACACTACAAAAGAAAAAAACTCTACAGATGCTGAATTCATTATTATTACTATTGAGATCACTGGTGTGATGTCACTGACATTTGTCACATCCATTTTAGCAACTTCAGGAAATGCAAAATCTACCGTATTGGAACTGATTTAAGTACATGTTTTAGTGTCATCACTTTAGTATTTTTCCCATGACAATACAGGAAACAAAATTGGCTGGCATGGCTCCTTACAATGCGCTCTTCAAGCATTTTCACTTGACTAAAATGTTATAATTTATTTTATACAAATAAACAGACTGACATTATGTTGAAAGGAAATATCAATCAACAGATTGCTCTAAACAGTGAGGCCAGTAGCACTGGCAAAAAGAAAGTTTTCACAATATGCACACCAGAGTTCCAGCTCTGCATTGTAACCAATGCTCATTTCAACTTTGTGGGTGGTAAAAGTCAGAGCTGCCATGTGCAATTTGAATGAATTATTGCCTCTAAAAGACGCTGAAGCAGCAGCCTGGGACCTCTCATTCCAACATAGCCCCTGTTTTCCTCCACTGTCTATCAACACGTTAGCTAACACCTTCTCCCCAGGCAGCACAGGGCGGATACACTGGCCTGGCCTCTCTACATCTCCTCACCACCCCCTCCTGTGAGGTTGCTGCAGGGAAAAAGAGCCCCTGTATTATGACAGATGATGCTCTGGGCATGTTACAGAGTGTTGGAATGGAATGGCGAATTAGGAATGCTTCTGGAATCAGACATAGGGAAAACAATTTCATTTCATTTTCACTCAGTTTGACAAATTAATGGTTATGCCCCACCGGATAAACGGAGGGAAAGTCGGGGCGAGGGGGTGGGGGTTGACCGGGGGACTTAAAACAGTCTAAGGACTGTTCTTTCTGTCACTCAAAGCAGCAGGAAAAGGATTAGATATATATGGTGTGACCCCCAGAGTACAGTCATGCTGCTAGGCAGCCAGGAGAGTGTGTACTCCTTCCCCCCAGTTAGAATGGCCTCCTCTGAATCTCAATGACTCAGGAGGTCCTGTGCCATATCAATGGCACTCAAACCACAGCCACACAAAGAGACAGTGGCTCCACTCTTCCTGGGATTGTCCCCCAGCAGCTGATTCTTCATTCAGTCAGAAATCTAATTTGTCCCTTTGCATCCTTTCTTTTTGGAAGGATCTGGGACAGACACACCCTGATTTCTATCCCTCCTTTTTTGGCAAAGCCATAGAGACTATAGCCATTGTAAGGGCTCTAAAGTATTATGATCTTGGTTACGTATACAACCATATATCTTACTGTGCCAACGTGACTTTCATGTTGGGACAACCAGTGACCAGAATGAAAATAACAATTCATTGAGTAAAAATATGAAGTTGTTAGGCCTCTCCAAGGCTCTTGCTCTACTTCCCGACTGCTTGCTTTCCATGCCTCCTGCCTATATCTCAATCAAGCAGCGCAGTTCCTCAAGTCGAACTCCACATTTCCATTGTTGACTCTCTCTGCAATTTCATGTGCATTCTTCACTCCCTTCAGTCAATGTATACACTTAACAGAATGTTCCTTTATGCTAGGTAACACTGCCAACAGTAATCTCTAACTAGAAAGCTGGCCCTCAATAGAATGACTACGAATCATCTTCTAATACATTCGCAGTAACATTTAATTCAATCTACACCAGCTAGAAGATAAATCAGATTACTAAAGCTACTTCAAGCTAGCAAGCAGCAGCAGAAGAAATGCTCTATGAGGTCTTTGGCACCCTCACCCTGGTAACCTCCTGCCCTTAAATGTACAACTGAAAATGATTCTCATCTGTGATATTTTGGCTAAAAAGATTTTAGGGAAATAGAGTCATGGACACTGTTATTCGCTATTTGGGTTTTACAATTTCATCTGTTGGTTAAAATAATGTGAGTGGCAGATTTTTTTATATAGCAGACATATGCCCAGTGGTGCTTTACCCCGGTACCAAGGCCACACCGGTGATTTGTGCTAATGTTGGCTCTGAACCTTCCTGTTTCCACTACGTTTGGCACCAAGGACTTGACGGGCTCAGATGGGGAGGGAGGAGTTAACTATCAACATGATTTGTTTTTCCAGTTACGGAAAAAAAAAAAAGATATTTTTCTGGTAGTAAAAATTAATAAACAATAATGGCATGCTCAGTTTGTTTATAATACAACGTTTGAACTTGAGTAATAAAACTAATTTATTTCTCAAATTCCTGCGACCAGCTCCTTCTCCATCTAATCTCAACTGTTGACACATGCACCTGTAAGCCTGTGTATTCATTATTTAGTTCTGTCAAAACTATCTACATTTAATTGAAGGATTTAGGAGAATTTGGAGGTGATTTTGTTGTTATAGGTTCTGCAGGCAACATCTCGGTCTCTGTGCTTTTTTATTGATTCAATGGCATCATAGCACCTTCGAACTAGTAAATGGCATCGTATCACTTTCTATTGAGTCAATGGCATCATATCACCTTCTACTGAGTCAATGGCATCATACTACCTTCTACTGAGTCAATGGCATCATACCACCTTCTACTTAGTCAATGGCATCATACCACCTTCTACTGAGTCAATGGCATCGCACTACCTTTGGTCGTTCCAACTCTTTCCATTGTGAGTCTTTGCTTCCCTGTACTGGGGCTTTTTGTTATTTTATCAGGGATCTTTATGTTAGATCGGATTAAAACCATTAAGAGGAGCCTAAGACTAAGACTGCTAGGCCAATCAATGGCCCTGCTGCTAACACAGAACGCTATAGAAAACACTAACATGTATTCAAATGTGATTAGTGTCCCTTGAGAACCACAAATGATATGTCATTTCTGAACAAACAGTTCTTTTTGAACATCTCTGTGGTAAAGGCAAGGAATTTAATTGGATTGGTCAAAGACCCCCTTTTTGACTTCCCAAAATGCATACTGCTTCTACTTGTGTTAGTGAGCTTTTAAACTAGGCTAAACGCAACAACTTTTAAAAATCATTCTCTGCAAAAAATCATTACAGCAAAAAAAGATTCATTACGGGGAGAGCACATAATTCTGGTCAATGTTCTTTTTTGCAGGTGATCTATCATTTGGCCAGTTAAAAATACATTGTAATTTGTTCATCACAATCTGACCCATTATGGTTGCCTACATTTTGGGATCTATATTACAGATGCAAAATGTTTTCTAGGCTATTCAGCAATTTTGAAACATTTTAAATAAAAGCTATTGCCACATGATGTAACTCTATTACATAAAGGAAAATCAATAATGAACAGCCAAAAAGACTCGGCATCCATCACAAAATTTTAAAAATGTTTTTAATGTTTTTAATTGACATGCCTGGTAAAATAAAGTTAAATAAAGAAATAGAATAAAAACTAGTAAACGCTAATTAACACTTTGGTTTCTATCGTGCCATGATTCGAAATTAATATGAAATACAAAACAGAAAAATAATTCTTTGTATTTCAGTTACCCACTTTAATATCAATATGTGGTGTGAGTCTATCTAGTTAAGCCTAGATGCCCATTTTTCTTTTCAAAATTACTCAAGCGCCATAAAGTTGGATCAGGACCTTTGTTGAACAGCAATTTACAACATTTTCTACATATTCTCAGTTGGATTCAGGTCTGGGCTTTGACTGAACCACCCAATGACATTCACAATCCGGTCCTAAAGTCACACTTGGAATTTCTTGGCTATGTTTTTTGGGTCATTATCATACTAAATCATGGACTTCTCTGCTCTGGAGGATTCTAAATGGTATTATATCATACCCCTGATTGGTGCTTTTTAGGAACCTTATTCCAGAGTTGCTTTGAATGTTCCTTCGTCTTCATGTGGTGGTTTTAGTTAGGTAATGTGTTGTGGGTTCTCCCAGAGAAAGCTGAATTTAACCTGAAATCATGTGAAATACATTAATTAAGATGAACTCCATTCAAATAATTATGTAATATTGAAAGAAAATTGTTTGAACCAAAGCTCATTCAGGTGGGTCAATTATTTTCTGTTTTCTGTTTGAAATTGATTGAGAACTATTTTCAGATTTGATTGTTCACTTTGACACTATGGATTGTTTTGTGTAGGTCAGTGACAAAAACTGATGCTGGTGAATCTCTTTAAGGGAATTTAATCCTCAGGGCATTTCTGAATAGTCAAACTGTGTACAGCTCAATAAACAAACTAGGTGTCTTGAAAAATATATGCACACTTTGAATTTGATGCCAGCAAGACGTTTCAAAAAGCTTGGGGCTTTAAAACAGACATAATTCTGTTGTGAAAATCACGGCATGGGCTCGGGAACACTTCCAAAACCATTGTCTGTGAACACATGTCGCTAGATCCACAAATGCAAGTGTAAACTCTACCATGCAAAGAAGAAACCATTAATGAACAAGATCCAGAAATACAGCTGCCTTTTAAGGGCCTGAGCTCAGTTAAGATGGGCTGAGGCGAAGTGGAAAACTGTTCTGTAGTCTGACGATTCAAAATGTTTAATTCTTTTTGGGAATCATGGACGCCACATCCTCCTGGCTAAAGAGAGAGTTCATCTGACTTGTTATCACCACACATTTCAAAAGCCAGCATCCGTGATGGTATGGGGGTGCATTAGTCCACATGGCAGGGGTGACTTGTACATCTGTGAAGGCACCATTAAAGCTGAACAATATATACAGGTTTAGGAGCAACATATGCTGCCAACCAGATTATGTATTTTTCAGGGAAGAACTTGATTATTTCAGCAAGACAATGCCAAACCACATTCAGCATATATTACAACAGCATGGCACCATATTAAAATAGTCCAGGTGCAAGACTGGCATGCCTGCAGTCCAGACCTGTAACCCATTTGGCAAAACATTTGGCGCTTTCTGAAATAAAAAAATATGACAAAGGAGGCCCTGTTGACCAGCTGAAATCCTATACTAAGCAAGAATGGGAAAACATTTCACTTTCAAATCTATAGCAATTGGTCTTCTCAGTTCCCAAACGCTTACAGAGTATTGTTAAATGAAACGGTGAGGCAACACAGTGGTAAACATGCCACTGTCCTCACTTTTTTTTAAACGTGTCGCTGGCATAAAAATCCAAACAAGCATGTACTTTTCGAAAAACAATAACATTTCTCAGTTTCTACATTTCATATGTTGTCTTTGTACTATTTGCATTGTATGCCATTTTTTTTGGAAACTACATATAGTTTGGGATTAAAGACAAACTTTTAATTTAACTCTATACCTGACATTGGACAGTTGTCTTGTTTGTTTTAGGCACATAGCCTTATGTATGATATACTTCTGCTTCAAACTAGATTAGCTTAAGACTAATAAAGAACAATGTGACTGATTCACAACTGCAGTAAAGGGTTATTAGGATAATGTTTAAAGTTAAGATGTTGCAGCCATGTTCATACAGCACGGCATCTAAACTTGTGGTTTTAGATAGGGAGTTTTGCAGTTCATCACTATTGTTGTTTGCTCCCTGGGGTTTAAGGCCGGGTGTTTTGTGAAAGCACTTTGTGACAACTGCTGATGTAAAAAGGGCTTCATAAAATAAATGTGATTGATTGATTGATATCTTAGGCTTTGTAGTTATTGTATCACATTACACACATTCCACCGTTAGTCAAAACTGTAAAAAGAAGAAGCCTGTTATATATGGAGTCTGCATCAGTCGGAGGTGTGTCCACTCTCAGCTTGGGTGAGCAGAGGAAGCACTGGTAACTGGCCTGGCTGGAAAGTCCCCCCAGCTCACTCCTTCCCTGGACCGTAGGGGTTTACACAGCTGCCGTGTCAGCTTGCTCCTAGCCCCCATCAAACACCCTCTAGCCCCTCCCAACTCCAACCCACTAGTTTTGTTGGAGCATGCTGCAAAGAGAAAAAAAACAGACTCACAGTTTATTTACTCCTCCGCTTTTACCTAACACTTTCTGACAATGTTCCATCCCACTACATTGAGTACCAGAACCATTACTTGGGGTTTTACTGGTACTTTAGCAATCATCTCCATTGTTTGGTATTGTTTTTAGATTTTTCAAATTGTTAAGTATTGTTTTTAGATTAGTTTTACTCACAAATCCCAAATGTTATCTTCACATTAGTTTCCCTAAACTGACCACAAAGAAAATGACCATCTTAAACTTTATGAGAAAGGAACGCTGAATCTTGCAGATGTTTGAATTAAAGTAAGCTAATCCTACATGTGTAGTCCATATATTAGGCAATACTACACGTGTAGTCCATATATTCTGCAATACTACACGTGTAATCCATATATTAGGTAATACTACACGTGTAGTCCATATATTAGGTAATACTACACGTGTAGTCCATATCTTAGGCAATACTATACGGATAGTCCATATATTAGGTAATGCTACACATGTTGTCCATATATTAGGTAATACTACATGTGTAATCCACAAATTAGGTAATTTTGCACAGGTAGTCCATATATTAGGTAATACTACACATGTAGTCCATATGTTAGACAATACTACACCGGTAGTCCATATATTAGGTAATAATACATGTGTAGTCCAAATATTAGGCAATACTACATGGGTAGTCCATATATTAAGTCATGCTACATGGGTAATACATATATTAGGCAATACTACACGGGTAGTCCATATATTAGGTAATAATACATGTGTAGTCCATATATTAGGCAATAATACATGTGTAGTCCATATATTAGGTAATGCTACATGTG
Organism: Esox niger; assembly: GCA_016801105.1. NCBI lineage: Eukaryota > Metazoa > Chordata > Actinopteri > Esociformes > Esocidae > Esox > Esox niger. Next base: position 73,351 of record JACXGJ010000967.1, on the reverse strand, counting down.
TAGCCCATATATTAGGTAATACTGCACGTGTAGCCCATTTATTAGGTAATACTACATGTGTAGTCCACATATTAGGAAATTCTGCACCGGTAGTCCAAATATTAGGTAATACTGCAAGTGTATTCCTTATATATACGGTAATTCTGCACGTGAAGTCCATATACTAAGTAATACTGCACGTGTAGTACATATATTAGGTAAATCTGCATGTGTAGTCCATATATCAGGTAATACAGCACAAGTAGATAATATATTAGGTAATACTGCACCTGTAGTGCATATACTAGGTAATACTACATGTGTAGGCCATTCAGACTGTATTGCAGAGTTTCCTGCTAGGTTTGAGTGGTGACTGACACAGGAAGAAGACAGGTGGTGCTGTGGCTCTGACCATTGTCATTTGCCTGAGGAACAGTGCTACGGCTACATTACAAGGGAATCAGATAGACCAACAGCCTGGTCCAAGTACCCATACTATCCAAAAAACACTGAATAATTTCTACAAAGGAGCAGACATTACAGAATCTTGAACTGGCCATAGACACACATTCACAGCTATGGCACAGAAGGACATTTCTGAGTTTGATGTGCATATTCACCATTGCAAACTATCACCATCTTTACAGCCTTCTTTGGCATGTTAATGAAAAAATGACTGAATCTATATGACAAACATTAGACAAATTTAGGTTATGGCGTATTAAACTGTTTAACGGCCTAAGTACTTTGAGTGGTAATATCGCTTTGCTGAAGGTTCGCTTCCTCCTCCTTTTTAAAGGAACTCATTTCCTGTAGCAGCACTTTTGTTTAACACAGGCACAACCACACACCCATCTGGCAGCGGGCAATGATGTCAATGGATGTGGAGACTGTGCTGGGACTGGCCCAGTGACAGCCTGCGGATCACTCTCTCACACAGAACAGGACCTAACTCTGCTCTGCTCACTCAGGGTAAATGTGGCACGGTCTCACATCTGCACTCCCCGCCTACCAAACACATCTATAATTAATCATCACTACATTATAATGTTTTCAAATATCAATTTTCAAAGTCCAAGAGAAACCACCTTTGCAATTTCACCCATAAATTAGACCTCAGAAAGCTTGACAAGCTGTAAGATGTTCAGGCAATACTCACTCATTACCTCAACACAATGTTTAGAACATGTGCTGGAGTAACTACTGGGTAAAGTACCTATTACACACTGTCCTGTCTCAAAACATTCATTTTCTACTAGTGGAACAATACAGGGGACTTTCAAAACAAGAGAAAGTGCTTCATGTTCTCCGGTTGTGCCTCCCTTCAAAGTCGGCATTATCCTTTTGAGTGTATTTAAAAAAAAATCTGAATACATATGGTATGCATTGGTATGGTATGCATGAATAGACTGGTTATGTTTCCACTGTTGTTGTGCTCCACTCATTGGTCTTTTCCCATTGTAACTAATGACAAATCTGGCTGCTGTGGTTGCCCATTGTGCTGTTTTGTCCAACAGATTTGTTGGTTTGCCAATGTTCGATTTGTCCTCAAAGTATTTGTGTATCACCATCCCAATATTCAGTTTTCGGATGATTCTATCTATTACATTTAATAAATTTTTCTTTAGCTTTATCATAACATAACAACTTGGGTCTGTGTTGTTGACCAGCGGGCCTAATCACATTATCAATGGTCAATCGAAATAACATTTAAACTGAATCCTGGAAGTGACATAGAGGGGGAAAAAATTGTTAGGAATGTGTGTGTTTTATAACTCGCACGTACACTTTACTAAGTTGCACGCACATTTTAAGTAAGTCGCACACGCGCTTTAGTAAGATGTCCATTGCAATGCTTTCGATACCTTCAATAAGTAAAATCAGTTCACAGGTGTAATATAATAGCTAGATCACTACACATTCTAGGGATGCACCAATACCATTTTTTGAACAGTCAGTGTATTTTACTGAGTGAGTGAGTGACAGACTGACTGACTGATATTGTAAAATAGCGTAGTGGTTAAAGAAGTGGACCTGCAAGCTATAGATTCCATGATTGAATCTTCTTGCAGTAAAAAAAAGAATGCATTTGGATTCGTTCTGTATGAACAGAACCTTCAACGTCTATATTATATTAAGCCTAAAATAAAACTGTTTAGAGATATATTGCGTCTATTTCTTGTGGATTTTCGAAGTACACATCCGTGCATGCTTTTTGTGTCAGGATAGACAAAAACTACAACACGCACTAGCTACGTTATAGTAAGCATCAACTAAAACTGTTCACGGTTAAACAGAATATTTCTGGTACATTCCACAATTCTCTTGTCTTTTAACCTGATGAAAAAGCGAGATACTGTCACATTTATTGATAGTTATTGTATCAACGAAATTCACGAATGAAAGAAAAACTAAAGTTTTTGTGCCATGAAATAGCTTTGGTAGGGAAAAGTTCATCTTCAGTCTCGCTAGCAATTGCTCAATTCCTATGGCAATTCCAAGCAGTAAGTTAGTATATCCTGGAAAAGCCTATGACAGGCTAATAAGCTGTTAAAACAGCCAGTGGCAAAATACAGTTCATAGACCCTCTTTGCGGTGGAGATGAACTTAATAAGAAACATTATTTACTTTAACACAATGCTCAATGGTGTCTAGCGACCAGAGAAAAGTTTAGTGCTATGGTGAAGTGGTTAAGACACTGCCACACACTTGGGAGACCTGAGTTTGAATCCTGTGAGGGCAACAACATTTGTTAAATTTTATTGCGGGCCGGCTAAACTAGGCGGGCCTGGTTCCTTTTCTAGTTTCAGACCGAGTACAAGTACTTATATTTGGGTACTTGTCAATACAGAGTAGCGACACCAAGTACTCAAAGCTGCACTAAGAAGGATTTTCAGTAAGACAACAACATTTTGGTCCCCTATAAACATGTTGCGGACCACATTCTTTGCACTTGACAAATAGGTTAGGTTATTGTCAGATATATTGACAGTTTTTATATATATATATATATATAAATAATAGTCAAAAAGGAAGGTTTTGGAATGAGAAACAGAAGGGTTGAAATTGAGCAACCTTTTTTGGAAAGGAAAGAAAAAGGTGCTGTGGTCTCTACATTTTTTTCCAGAGCTGTATGTGTTTTATATATATATATATATATATATATATATATATATATATAGATAGATATATATAGATATATATAAATAGATATATATATACACACACTGTAAATATAAAGGAATTTAGAGGTAGATTGCACAATGATTCCACTATTACACTATGCAAAGCTTATTTTCTCACTTGAATAGTATGTTAATTGAATTTTACCAACCAGGAAATGACCAAGGGATTTTGTTTGCCCATGTCTACCATTGCTCATTTGAGGAGAGATGATTGTATCTTAATGATGTTGATGAACAGAGGGAAGTTACAGTTTTTCCATTTAGCCCAACAGAAATTCTTTTGTATGCAACCAAACCATGCCTCTATAACTGCAGATATAATATGGAAATAATTATATTTATAAATTCAGATTTTACAATGTAACTCTGATGCAGTAGCTGTCTGAGCAACACATCTTAAACGCACTGTCAGTTAACTAGCAGGCCAACAATTTATGCGGTGAAAAAAGAAGACAGAAATACAACTTATATTTTTTTTTAATTTTATTTAGTTTAATTAGGTGTTCATGCCAAGGCAGATGTAATTCTTTACTTGCTTTTTTTGGAACACCACTGTGAATCACTGTCAGGGTCCAAATCTGAGATAAGTAGTGTGGAAAATCAAGGTGCTACTGACTGGGGACAGAAGCATCCGATCTTGTGCTGTAGGCATCTGAAGGGGTTCTAAGGAGTTAGAAACATTTCTCTTGTCCTTGCCAATTTACTGATATCAATGTTGAAAAAAGTGTGTATCAATCTGCATCCCATTGAAGTTCCAATATAGTCGTTTTTCCATCTGACACACAGTCTCCATTAATTTGTAAATGTCAAAAGCTTTTTAGAAATCGACAAAGCATGAGAAGACTGTTTTTTGGTTTGTACTTGTGCAGGGTGTATACACGTTGTACATTGTTTTGGAAGGAAGCCAGTTTGATATTTATTTCACTGAGGAAATTTTGGAGTCTGCTGTAGATGATACTGCAAAGGATTTTCCAGAGTTTGCTGTTCAAGCAGAATCCCTTGTAATTATTGGAGTCAAATTTCTCCCTCTCTCTCTTCCTCCCCCCTCTCTTTCTCTGTTCATGCGGACGGAGTAGCAGGTCCAGACAATAGGCCTGGCTTTCCTGTCATCCCTGATAGATGACTCAAGGGTCTCAGGGTGACATTAGCATCACAATAGACTAAACCAACAATATGGAGGCATTCAGCAGGAGAGTCCCTGGCTGGGTCTGGGGGTTGGTAAAGAGGGCAGGAAGCTTTTTACTTAACAAAAACAATGGCACACTGGAAACAGTGCTTATCAAGAGGACTACATATCACTAACAATAAAGTAGACTTGGAAGTTACAGTTCACAGACAACATTATCTTATGTGCAGGAAGCAGTTTCAAATAACATAACCTATTTTAACATACACTATAATAAAACAATATATTTTTTAACAAAACCACACCGCAAAAGTACATTGCCTATATAAAGGCAAATTCGAAGAAAAAAATACTCTTGCTGACCTGAGTAAGATGTCAGATGAAATAATTCCAGTGACACAAAAACAAGTTTGAAAATGCCGAAATCCTGCTGGCCTTTCCACAAGAAGGTGTGGCTCAAAGAATCTCCCTCCCCTCTTCCTCCTTCCCCTTTCATCAAATCCCTGCTCTCCCCTCAGTAACAATCAGGGTCAGAAGGAGAGGGGGCTCAGCCTCTTATGCCAGTGAAATCCATTTAGAAAGACAGAGGATAACGTCTGCTGATCCCAACATCTGACTCCAGCCAACCAGCTGCCTTTTATGGGTGGCTTAACTTGATGCATTGTGAACAACCTCTGCCCAGATGAAGCGTGGGGCCCTAAGAAAGACTTCAAGGCCAATGTCAGCATGCCCGCAGCACACACACTCTAACCCTTCTTAGGGTCACAATAGTCACAACCCACCCCCCTCCACGCACACACAAGCACATTTCCCACCCATCCCCATCCCTTCAGTTTTTACAAACTGAATGTTACAGCCTCTACCAGAGAGGCTGTCTGTGAGTGCGTCCATCTGCCTCCAGCTGAGAAGGTCACACATGCAAACACATTTAATACCATGGAACACTGCTGGGGTGGAAAATATTGCGATTACTTGGCATTTATTCTACCTCTGATCACTTGCTCACCAGTTTTTTGTTGACCACCCACCACTAGCTTGCATTTAGGGATCCTAAACGCCGGCTATGAGCAAATCATAAACGGAAGAGAAAAACCCTGCTAAAAGTCAACAAGAGAAAGACAAGAGAGAGTGTATTTCATGAGTGTGCACAAAATGGATCACCTAAATGGCATTCCATGCTGAGAAGAAGTCACTGTGAACGTGACAATCGCTAAGTAGGGGCAAGGTGCTAATTGCTCTCATGTCTGAGCACAAACCAAGCGCCTATATGTGCCCAACCCTTTATCTATGTAATCACACTGCTCGCTGTCATATCCCATGATTCTAACACTGCTGACTGCTTACCTTGGCCCCAAAAACCCACTATGGGTATTTTGACATATTACAGCAACTATTTTCAGCCATTGGCCAATTTTTGGCAGGGGAGATGGTTGTGGAGGCAGAACATAATAATAAAAATTAATTTGTACACTGCAAATGGACAACAACTAATCAAAAAATAGCCTATTGTATCAAAGGTTGATTTAAATGACAGATGATCACAAAGTCTCTTATTTCTTTTGTGGGAGTACTTACAGTGCATATGGAAAGTATTCAGACCACTTCACATCCTCAACATTCTGTTGTGTTAGACTTGATTTATAATTGATTAAAAAAATTTGATCAATCGACACACAATACTCCACAATGACAAAGCAAAAACACTGTTGGAAATTTGTTCACATTTATTGAGAAACCAAAATCTAAATCTCTCATGAGCATATGGATTCAAACTAAGGGTGTGCTGGTCTCGTCATACTTATGACATTCTCTCATGTGTTTGTCACAGATGATACACCAAAACCCAGAAGTGCGTTTTTAAATTATGGAAAAGCCTATACCTCATCTCCATGTTATAACACCATCAATCGCATATAAGTGTGATTCTGATGTTCCTTAACTTACAGTTGTCTTTATTATTTTTAAATTGATCTAGACAGCTCAAATGGCAAATTTACAAATGTATTCTTTTTAATGTTTCATAAAAAAAACATGAAAATAAGTAATACATTTTTGCCAGCTACGTTTATTTGGCTTGTCTCACTTTCTGGGCAAAAAGTATCTTTGCAGATATTTTGCCGGAAATTAATATACAGTCCCCTCTAAATGTATTGGAACTGAAAGGCAAATTCCTTTATTTTTGTTGGTCACTGAATACATTTGGGTTTAAGATCAAAAGATGAGTATGAGACAAGAGTTCAGAATTTCAGCCTTAATTTCCTGGTATTCACATCTAGATGTGTTAAACAACTTAGGACATATCACCATTTGTATTAGACCACAGCATTTTTAGGTGAGCAAAAGTAAAGGAACAAATAATTTTTAAGTAAATAACATTTAATATTTGGTGGCAAAACCCTTGCTTGCAATAACTGCCTCAAGCCCGTGACCCATCGACATCACCAAACACCTGCATTCTGCATTTGTGAATACCAGGAAATTAAACCTAAAATTCTGAACTCTTGTCTCATACTCATCTTTTTAACATAGATCTGGGTGTCTGTCTTTGAGGTGCTTCGCTAGGTTGGGAGTGTTTCCTAATTTTGTCAAGTTCAAAGGCACCATTGGCATACTGGTTTTTGCAAATGTATTACTCTCTACTCATCCGCCTCAAACGCAAGTACTTCCATACATGAATCTTACTGTTTTTCTTTTCGACAAGTTGAGGTGGAGCTGCAGCTGCACTTGCCGCCATCTTTCTCGTGTTGGATTCCCGGTACTGGACTTAAGGTACTATAAAAAACGAGTACCGTCAAGTTTCAGAATATTGGCACCGACTTGGTACCGAATAATCAGTTCTTGTGACATCCCTACTCTCATGCTTGTAACGGCTCCTGCAAACCCTTTTCATTAATCATCTCAGTGCAAAACTCCATACATTTCTACAAAATTACACAAAATTAATTTATCAAAATCGTTTGCTAGCCAACAATGAAAATGGCTATTATTAGCCATTAAGCTTGTTATATTAGTAAGAATACATATTTCTGATTTATAAAGAAAGACATTATTTTCTCACTAGCGAACATGAGGTTGAAGATGCTCTCTTCTCCCCTCCACTCCCAAGACAAGTACACATGTGGGCAGCTCCTAATACTTCACAAATCTACGGGTAAGGTTTTCTCTCCAGTCTAAACATTATCAAATCATTGGTAAGTTCAGCTATATCATGCTTTCGCATAAGATGGTTTCTTTATCTATTTGTCGTTGTTTGAATTGTCTATGTAGTTATGTGAGCTAAACCAATGCTACAATTCAAGTATTACTAATTCCAGAGCTTTGTAGATGCACCTTTGGCAACTTCTGGTCTTCTTGGGAATGCCTTTACCACCGTTGCTGCCCAAATCTAGGGTATGACTCTATCACCTAGATTTGGGTGGTTTCTCCTGAGTTTTTCTGATCTTTGAGTTTTTGTCATGCTAAAAGATACATTTTCTCCCCCTAACTCAAGTCCTGGAGGCTGTGGAGCAGGTTTTCTTCAAGCACTTCTCTGTATTTTGCTCTGTTCATCCTTCCCACAATCTTGATCAGACTCCCAGTGGTGGAAGAATCCCAACAACATGATGCTGCCACCATAGGGATGGCATTAGCTATGTGATGAGCGGTACCTTGTTTTCACCAGCTGTAGCACTCAGCATTTAGGCCTAAAACAGCTCCTCAAAAAGTTTAGAGACCACTGCACCTTTTTCTTTCCTTTCCAAAAGTCAAAAAGGAAGGTTTTGATTGAGGAAGAGTGCAGTGGTCTCTTAATTATTTCCGGTGCTGTAGTTCAATTTTGGCAAGAGAATCATTTCTGCAAGTTCTCAGAGTCCTTCAGGTAGCATTGAACTTGGTTGCATTTCTTGTAAAAAACATTAAACATTTTAAATGTTTTTTCTAATTTTCTGGATTTTTGTTTTAGATTCCGTCTCTCACAGTTGAAGTGAACCTATGGTAAACATTACAGACCTCTACATGCTTTGTAAGTAGGAAAATCTGCAAAATCAGCAGTTTATCGAATGCTTGTTCTCCCCACTGTAGTCCCTTCTGATGGTTAGGGTTAGGGTTTAGGGTTATGGTTTTCCTAGCCACGGTTCCAGAGTGAGTAAAACATGGCAAGCAACCATGGCCGAGAATCATTCAGTGGTAATAGATCCTTACATTCACTTTCAGAAAGTGGCCAACTGAATAGGCTTTGCCAAATTCTCGTGAATTATATATAATTCAACCCAGTGGAGGTCGGCCCTCACAGACACTCAAAAGCTCTGTGTTTAGTCTTTAAGCCTGATTAATGGAACACAAGTCTCATTAGGTGGCGCAAAATCTGACCGCTGATCAATTAATTTCTCCTCACAATGCCTTTGTATGTAATAAATACCTCTTTAAAAGTCAATTTATTTCTGCCAACACCAAAAAGAAATCAATACTTAACTTTAATTGACCTTAAACTGGGCTAAAAACACCAGTATTTAGGGAGTGGCTGAGGTAATGTGTCAGGTGAACCATGAAAGATTAAAAGGTGGAGTATTTCTTCTCAAGCTAACAGGCCACCAGAAAGCAACAGATCACGTACCAGGGCTTTGTGGAGACACAGAGAGGATTACACCAGCCAACCTCTGCTTAATGGTCACCGTTTCGGGACCGGGGCGACGAGCTCGAGGCACCACAGATCACTCATTGGCCCTAGACCGCTCTACTTCCTCTCTCACTGGCCTGTCCTGCTTAGGCAAGCCAGCAGCTGGGCCCTCCTCCCCCTCTTAGAGTGTGGTATGTGCTCACAGGGGACCAATATTACAGCCAGCTCTTGTCTGAATCACTATCAATTAGGAGCCACTGAGTATATCATCACATACATTACTGCATAGGCCGGCCTGCCTGTTGGGTCGGGGTAGGAGTGGGGGAGGAAGAGCGAGGGGAAGGGATGGACGGACTACACAACCAGGGATGTGGGCAACAGTCGGACTGGCTGCTGGACTAATCTGTGAAGACGGGGGTAATTAGGAGTCCCCTGAGGAACTCATAGCTGTGCGCGGCCAATGTGTGAACATGATGCTGGCAGGCAGGCACCTCCACCCCCTCCGTACCAAAACACAGTCAGACACAGGGTGGAATCAATATTTTCAATCTCTCAGGATCAATCCGGCATCTGAACACAAAGAGAAACCTGTTAGCGGTGACCAATATCTGTAAATGACAAGCTAAACTTTGTGGGCCTGATGTGATTGGCTTCTTCTTCTCTCTGCGTACTTCTCTTTAACTCATGTAGACGAAAAGTGCAAACCTTGTCTGGGAAAGTTGCAAGGAAATTCTATCCTTTTCCAACAAATAAATTCCACACAATCTTTACTATCAAGGATGTAACGTTCTGACAGCTACAATCAGTCTGGACGAGATAACTGCCTGTGATACAGACCAAACACCATCATAAACCTGTAAGTATACAAGTCTGTAAAGACTAGCTCATTTGCTTGGTTCTTTAAAATAGACCCTGTTTTGGCAAGGTTAATACATCTTCAACCTGATCATCAAGATCCCTCTTCCTAAGACAGGTTTTCATCCAAATTCTAAATTCTGCATGAAGAAAATATGCTACTATTTCCACCTGAATATGTGCCCACGCTGGTCCCTGCACAGGCACTCCAGCTGCTTGCATTATAATGATGCTTGGCTCCATACAGGGTGACATTATTAAGAATAAAAGCAATAATGTTTTTATTTATCAAACAGCAGCCACGCATCAATCATTATTGCACCAGAGTAAGATATTGAAGTACATATCACCACCCTCATAACTTATTTCATCTGTAGCCTATAGACTGTATGCTTCACAGGTTACAGTGGGAGTACCACAGAACATAAGACTGACCCCAAATTTACTAAGACATCACGGTTATTGCATCATAATGTGTCCACATTTCTTGCATATAAAACATTACTGCAAATGTTGTGTGGTCCTGACACTACAGAGGAAACAATGCAGATGTTCAGGCCCCAGAATGAATAACGAGTGATGGACTTTACAGGGTGGTGGCCCGGGAGGGTTGTGGCCTGCAGGGTATTGGCTCCAGCAGAGGGGGGTGCCAATTGCCTCAGCGCAGTCTAGAGTGCAGGCAAATACCTAGTGGTTAAGCGACCGGTGTTTTGAGAAGCAAAAACAACTATACCAAACCTCCTGTGGAATGTCACAAGCACAAATTGGACATCACATAATTGGAATGAGAGAACATTTAGGGAGGAACAATGTCATGGAAATAAATTGAACAATGTCAGCTTGTTTTTTATATTTGCATCTTTCACCAACTGATGAAAATGCAGCTGCAGACTCCCAACAGCTGCTGACAATAGTAAACGGTATCACTGGTTAAAAAACGTAGTATTACATTGCAAAAACAGCATGATTTAATCAGTGAAGAATGGTTAGTCTGATCATTATAAAGGATTTCATGAATGTAAAAGTCGTTTTATCCTCAGGATTGACAGAAAGAGAGACACGGTCACTTTAAGAAACCTGGAGTTCCTGTGTTTTACGCAAACAAAAGCAGACCATTGGGAGCATGCAACCTGAAACCAGCCCAGTTCAGTTCTTATGTCTCCCACAGGCTTCACTACTGGGACACACCCCTGAAAAGTCCCTGAAACACACAGGCTGCAGAATATTCCCTACTAACCAAACCATGCTCTCACATGCAAATATCTCGGGATTAAACAGTAAATCTCTCCATGCTAAATTCACAACTGAGGACACTAACTCAATGTAGTCTCTCTTCAAGTCAGTACAGAGTACCATTAAAAAGCACATTCTCTTTTCTTTTAAGAACCGGATGGGAATTGAAAGCCTGAGGGTTACACACAAAAAATCTATATTGTGTCCTTTACATGGGCAAAACAAACACTGTACGACTGAATCATCTGTACAATGAATTACTGTTTATACTCTTTGACATTTTACAATGACATTTTAGTCTTTAAGCAGACAAGTCTTTTCCAGAGCGATTTGCACACGCAATTATTGTTAGATGCCTTGCTCAAATGTGCAACACAGAATTTTACGTTGTCAAACCAGCCATCTTTCAGTAACTGGCCCAACACTGACCACTAGGCCAGTTCTGTTTGGGGCTTCTAGCAGGTGGTTTAGTCAACTCATCTGAGGTCCCCAGATCTAAATCAGACCTGATTTGGAAGATGAAAACCCTCCAGGACCAATCCTGCATTAAGCTACAGTAACTGCAGCTCAGAACACTGAGGTCTGTGTTTCTGTGTTCGTTTGCGTGTGCCTCAGTGCGTGTGTGCTCTTGCGGGCTTGCATGAGCGTGCTCGTACGTACGTTTATGTGTGTCTGCACACATTTGCCTGGATTCTAAGTTTCTAAAAAAGCGGAGATTCCGTGGTACATTCCATGCTGATGAGGACCCAATGTCAGATGTGCCTTAACATACCAACTGAGCTCCTCACTTCCAAAAGAGAAACCAGGCTGCATCAGAGGCAGATGAGAATCACAACAGACATACCATTGATGCTGATGGATTTACAAAACTTACTGACAATTTCCTAAGAAAGTTTGTTCAAGAAAGTACCTTCATTTAACGATGACGATTAATGTTATTTCTCTGTGTAGAAGCTGAGGGCCTGCTGTCCACATCACTAGCGGTATCTATGGGTGTTCTTCAAGGTTCCATTTTTATTATTTTTCTATTTAACTGATTTTGCACTTGCTGTCAGTAACTCCCTCATCCAGTGTGCCTCGGTGTCTCGTCTTTAAACTTAATGTATTTCGCCCGCATGTTACTACAAATGAAAATTGATTGTCAAATCAACTACAAAATTACTGTTAAATGCAAAATGTTAATAGGAAGATACCTAAAGTATTGTCATGATTAAAGAAGATGCCACACAGTCTCAGCAGCTATTGATGAACTGCAAGTAAGCCGCCTCTTTAGCACTATTTAAGCTCCTGCCAATAGCATCACATCGCCCACTGGTCAACAAATAACAACAACATGCGCCCATGGCCCATTGTTCTGGCTGAGCAGCCAAGCGTGCTGAACCACCCCCCAACCTGACAACCTGAGGCCCTGGATAATACGGCAGGCAGGCAGGAATCTAAGACAAGTGCCAACATGCCATGTCTGGTCACACCTCACACATAGGGTCTCATAGTCATCACCGTAGGTCAACTCAAGGGTCTGCACACTGAAGACACACCCATTAAGGATAGCAGCACTGATCATTACATAAAGCAGTGAATCGAAATTTTAATCCATTCTATAACAGTGCAATTTAAAGTTATATGACAACCAGACCTGTTCCTTCCACCTGTCCTTCTTCTCCTACAGCTATTCCGTTTGAACACACACACACACACACACCTACACACACGCATAAACACACACACACACACACACACACACTATATGCCACAGGCACAAAACAACAACAGGTGCAGACAAGCAGCACCAGAATTGTCAGCACTGAGGTTGATTTAAAGTGACAGTACAAAGAGCACATGTAAATGGTACCATGCATTTTAAAGAATAAAATGTCTTATAACTGAAACAACCTCCCTTCGAACCTAACTGAAACAACCTCCCCTATATATTAAATTTAATATATAGCGGGCATGGGAGTAAATATTGGGACGGACAGTTAAACGCAGAAAAATCTCTACTGACTGACCCAGGGTGACTACATCATTTTGGTGTGTGTCAACCTCTGAACTCATGACCTTTAAATCCATTGCATTATTCAACACAACACCCTGCTATTCTCACAACACCAACATCTAGCCCGTTCTGACTGAACTCAGATTACACTTCATGGGGTCATCTTATCAGGAGAAAAACACATCATGTAATTGTAATTCTTCCTTCGTGTGTGAAAACACGACAGTGTTCCATTGCCACAATGGTTCAGGAACAATGAGGGGATTATTGTGGAGGTGTGTGATGCCTCTCCGGCCTGAAGTTCCGCACACTCCATTCTGTGTGAATGCAGGTGACTCAGGGAGCCTGAGCTGATCCCAGAATTCCTCATTACCTGCACAACAGGGGATCTCAGATCTGCTCGCTGTCTCTGAGAGTGCTGCAGGGCTAGCGAGGCGGGCCCCGGAGGAGCACAGTGCTGGGCCATCGGGGGCGAGCCAGGTCTGCTCATTATGCCTAATTCATCCTTGGCATCCCTGCAAACCAAGTGCCACTTAGTGCCCAGAGGAGGGGCATGGGTTGGCCCAATGATGAGATGACAAAGAACACAGCATAATAGGACAGCTTTGTTTCAAAAAGACACAAGAAGAACCCAGGCTTACTCTATGTTGACTGATAATGTCTTCAGTAGGAGCGTTCTAAGTACACAAATAAGCAACTGTTTTATACGGGATCCTGGCTAGGTCCACACGATGAACTGGGGATAAAATATTGAATCTCAATTTCATTGCCGAGTACTGCAATTACGGTGATGGTCTGCGATTTTCAAACGTGGGTGTTAACAGCGTTCAAATGTGAGGAGAGGGAGCATTAGTTCGCTGTAGGCATTATTGACTCACATGAACGAATCAAACTTATTACTGAACGACTCGACAAGATCCGACTCAGTAGAAAGAGTTGAACTACCTATTACTACTGTCTCTAGCATCCCTTCACCCACACGCTGTCGAAGTTTGCTCCATAGGGTACGTCCGTGTAGTGGATCCGCGCGCACACACACGTGCATGTGACAGGGCAACTGGCCAATGAAACATGATCAGTATATAGCGGTTTCAACCGGGCTCTAACTATAAGCAACACATCCACTGATGCATCTCTACAGAAAATTAACGGAATATCTCATACTTTTCGCGACATGTTCAATTTTGATATTGCGCAACGTGATATTGCGATATCTATATATATATATATATATATATATATATATATATATATATATATATATATATATATATACATATATATATATATTATAGTATTGAGTCAATCTACCGTGACCCCCTATTTTCTCCCATTATAAGTTTGTTTGTAGGCATTGACAGTGTATCTCAAACTTTTAATAATCATGCTGTTATGTATGTGGGTGCCACTCGCTAACTTGAAGCAGACGTATTCGCTAGCAGTTGCAGTGTTAATTCAAATTGACATTGAAAAACCATCAAGTATTTAAACAATATTAGTCTAGGTATTTAAGTAATCTAAACAAATACCAACAAAGCACCATAAAGAAAAACTATTGCGACGTAATTGGTGGATACCATTCACTTTTTTTAATCTGAAAATAACGTAAACTGTCGATTTGGATATTGTACATGTCAATATCACAATTTCGATTTCTATTTTGATTAATTGTGCAGCCATACGGTGAGCCCAAATAAATAATTACCAAAAAACACTAGGTCTACATTCAACCCTTAATTACCCTGCTTGGTATTCTTATTGAATAAATCTCAGATGGAGAAAATAAACATTGTTAGTTACAACAACTAGCATATACACATGTTGTAATCAAAATGTATTTAGTATTTCTGAACTCAGGGATTTGATCAAGTTGACTTGTCAGATGTTCTAACCACTAGGCAGTCGGTGGGAACTAGTTCTGTACCGTCAGACTGATAACAGAGAATTGGTGGATCCTCCGTCATTAAAATTTCCAGTTTGAGGAAATGTTAGCTTCACTGTAACGTCAACACTATCTGATGAGTTCAGCTTAAATGCATTAACACTAAGTCAACACAACCCAAACAGAAAAGCTTATGTATGCAGCTGCCAACACCTCAAATATGTTGACACACTAACACTGACATCAGATCAGTTTTCTACTACCGGAGCAAGTCAGAAATGCAAAGAAACAGAAACTTTGTCTCTCCTTTGAATACACACAGCCAAATACATCTTCTAAAGATATTATTGTACAGGAGGGCTAGATAGGTAGGTTAGTTAATACGTATATGATGAAATATTTGGAAAACCAGAATGAATGGAACAGATGAAACACTGACTTAAATTGTAACACCTGTTCTATTCATAACATTTCTATGCATTTTCTTAACCAACCCAGTACATTACCCAGAAGAGGGAGATGTGAAGCACTGCATTGAAGGCACACAGCCGTTATAACCCTAACCCAGAGCCTCCACAATGTCTGAGACATGTTTCCATATTCATGTCATTTCCGTATTGAACTCTATTGTTTATAACTATTTTCTTTATTTGACTCCAAGCGTCTGTAGTCCTAATTGTCCTCATTAGGCATTTTATGGTTCATGATCTATTCCTGGGTTCATTTAGCATAATTGGCCAAGTAAACAACAATGAAAAACAGAGCAATTGTTAGCATTTCATTTTCCTTCTTTACTGAAACCAAACGGTCACCCGAAAGGCACAATACGACTGCTCTGTGGGGCACCGCTACATAATGTAGGTAATGTTCGGCCAACCAGATGAACAGGTCGTTAACTACAGCCTTTTCTTACCGGCACATCAGACATCTACTTGAAATGACAGAAAGCAGTAAACCTTTCCCCACGTGCAGTCTAAACAGATGCAGTGTAGATTGGGCAGAGCCCAATGGAGGGCCCAATCAAACAGCCTCTAGGATCAGTGCATCTTCCCAGACAGATGGTTGTTTTACACATCATATCCATTTCTTCAGTCACAACATCACTGCTCTATAACAAAAATATTATATTTACACTATTATTTCAAACCTGTGACAGTTGCATTGTCTAAAAAAAGTGTAATTTTGCTGTGCTGTATTTGCTCTGCAATACATCCACCAGAGGTTAAACACCTGGGAAAGTGCAATATATTTAGAATTAAATACATAATGTAGGGCATTTCATGTATCAACCCTTATTTCTGGGCTGAGGTAAAAAGAGGCTCGAACAGCAGATTAATTATGTAAGTAAGCAGCAGTCTGGGGGCTCTTTGACTGGGGCCACAGCCCCTTTCTCACTGTGCTTTTCATGATCCTCTCATCAGCCAGCCCAGGGCCAGGCTCTGCTTACCATGCAGCTGTGCTGTTGTTCACTCCAGTCACAATCAACCTCTGAGACTGGGCACGGCGCCAGCCCTGATGAGACTCAGAAAGCCCTTCAGGTAAACACCACCACGATAGGCTAAGATGTAGAAATTAGGCATTGTTTTGAATGGAGAGCCAGTTGCTATAGAGACTGTTGCTAATTAACTGTACTTGGCCCAGGGGTAACAAAGGGCTTAAGGGCACTCAGGGCGGTTCCTCTAGTGATGAGTTTCAGGCGTGGTACCGATTGCTATTCCCAGGGTCTCTCGTCACCTAAATACCTGTAGCTCCACCCCTCTCCAGTCACAGATACTTTAATTCCCGTGGCTCCACCCCACTACCTCCTACTTATCACACATGCCCTAATAACTGTGGCTCCACCCCTTGCTTATCCCAGATGCTTTAATACCTGTGGCTCCGCCCACAATTTACTGTTTGTCACAGATGCCATGAGAGGGGCTCTGATGGCCTGTCTGTCTGTCCATCAGGACAACAACAAGGACCAGCAATACAGGGCTGTGTGAGGGGAGACACTGATGGTTGGCAGGGCCCAGCTCGCCCTCTTAAAAAACAAATCATTGTGGCGTTTCAGACCAATCAATGCCCTCCATCAGCGCTGAGGACCACTTCATGGCTTTCTCATCATCTCTGGTGGCATCCTGAAGTGATGCCCTGCAAGCAAGAGCAGCTCACTAATGGAAATCTGTAGCATTCAGGGAAAAACAGACACATATCTAACGTCGTAAACAAAACGCTTCAGTGTTTCAAAGGGAAATGCAATAGATCTGAATGTGCTACGAGGATATCTAAGCATGAGTCTCTTTCTGGTAGATCTGCTTTTACTGATGGCCACCACTGGAGATAAACCCTTTGTTCTCCATTTTTCAAAACAACACTGGAATCATACATATATCCCAACAATTAATGATTTGTGAGGAGGGAGAGAGGTGCGAAATTCCTGAGGGAGACGAAGTGGCTTGGTTGTGAGATTCCTCTCAGCTCTCCAGCTAGACACAGTGTCTGCTGTGAGACAACACTGCCTCATTGATGGACAAATCTCTTCACAGGGTACAACACCAATGCCTGATCCATCTGGGCAAATAGGAAATAAAAATCGGATATTTGCTTGTAGTCTGCTTCATAATATTTCCTAAGTAATATCAAACCCTTTTTTTTTACCAAAACATTCCCAATGAAAAGGCAGCATATTTTCGCAACCAGGCAGTGCTACAGTACGTTTAATGGCTCAGTGGCAATGAGTAGAGTCACAGTTCACGCTATGATGAATTTGGCACTAGGACCCAGCAACAGCTGCAGAGTTGAACCGAAGAGCAAGCCCTGCCCCCACGCAGAAAGAGCCCACTAACAAACTGAGACTCGCTCCAATCTGCTCCCCTTCCAGCCAGCCCGTCTGCCTAACAGTCCCGCCAAACTTAGTTAGTTCGGCAGTGAAAGAAGAGCACGCCAACCAGCCTCCCCATCCCCAAAAGAACCAACACACAGTCCCAAAAGTCTTCCCCCACACACTCTTTCAAAAGCTCTTTCACACAGTGAATACTGGCACTCAACCCAGTCGGTCTTCAAGGTACAATAAACAACCTTGTATAGAGCTTTCCTCTGCATGTAAGTTTGCAGTCCGCACAACCTTTGGGTCTGTGGATTTCATAAATCTGGGCGGTACCTTCTGTATTTAAATGTATGTAAAATGGCTTTCTCAAAGTCAAATCAAAGGCATTACATTAGTAGCTGGATGACAACCAATGTAATCGGATGGGTCAGTGCTACAAAAGAATGCAGATCAAGATGTCTTGGCAGAGATGTGTAGGCATGAGTTTTGCTACCACCAGGCCCCAACCGGGTACTGGGCCTCAAAGTTTTCTACAGGGCCACCACTCCTTGAAATATGAATATGTTTCCTTAGAGAGAAGGATGGGTAATCGATTAACTTGCTACTGCCAAGCCTGAGATAGCCAAAAGCATCTCTGACTATATACTGCAGGGTACAGGACTGAACAAAACAAAAGTATCTGTTCTTGTCTGCAGAGAGGAGGTTAGAATGATTTTACAACCTACTGACTTTCAAATGTCTGGTTAAGAAATAGATTTGGTGGTTTTGCCACAATTTCTCTTCATGAAACCAGTATTAAAAACATCTATATTATATTGTCAACAAAGCGTGAATAGGATAATTTGGTCATAAAGTTAGTTTCATACAAAAGTTAGTTTTGTCAGAAAATTGCTATGGTCTGCTATCTATCCATAAAACAATAAGCAGAATGCATATTACTTTCAAACACCAGTTGGATTTTCTTTTTCAATTAAAAAAACTGTGTGGCCGACTTCAAAACTCTTCCTCAATAGGACAAATTATATTATAAATATTATATATGATAATACTCATATGTTGGAGAATGAGGCCAGCGTCTTAGCTCAGAAGTGAGCTCACAGATCCATTTCAGGGATGCACACTCTTGAGCTCAGTCAGTAACAGAATTCAAAATGGAATGGAATATAAATGTGTTTATGCATCAAAAGTTAGCGCATCGAATAGTGTTGAACTGAATTTCATTCAATTGCTCCACTAAAATAACCGAAGTATTTTCCCATTAAAAGTATCTTGATTTGTAGGCCAGGTATCAACATTGTGTATAGAATTGTACTTGAAAGGAGGGATGAATATCCTTAATGTACTTAGGCTGCTGATGGAGCCTGCAGTCACATCCAGTACATCCCAGTCTATATTTCGGTGTGATGGGCTGACAGCTCAGGCCCAGAAGCAGAAAGCCACTCCCAGGATTGTGCTGGTGGTGCAACCGGATACCCAGCACATCTGGCATAGTTGACCTCCACTCAATGTACATTCAATACCCCCAACAACACAACCACTGACAGAATAGCTGTAAACACAACTCTCTATGACACTTCCCTTAGAGAACACTAAACACAGACAGCAGAAGACTGTGTATTTTACTTAACGTGTATAACCCTGAATCGAAAAATTATCCTATTCTTTATGCATCAGCGGAGCCAGTACAGGGCTATCAATTCTCTCAAGGTTTGAATATGACAGAAAACATGGTGTGTTCTGGTAAATTACATTGTAGTATTTTGAAGGACAACGTGCCTCAGCTAAAATTATTCGACCATTAAACAAAGTGGAAGTTCACTTTAACTTCACTTAATTGTATCGCTTAACAAAGAACGATCAAAACAAAAACGAAGCTAGCGCTTTTATTCAAGGATGTTCAGTTTGTACTAGTGTTGGCTCCCATTCAGGTGATATCCAAGAACAAAAGTTATACAACCAGAAAAGTCAGGGGAGAGCCATCTTTATTCAGCATGAGACGTCGATGTTCACAATACATAGTTTCTAGTGAATCTTGTACTTGTGTGTTAATCATTTAAAACTTGCGACGCAGCCCTATTTGTCATGCTCTATCTAGAGCAGGGAGGGTGGAAGTGAGTTTCTTTGGCACTGCCAGTCTACTTGTAGAGGAAAAGAGAGGAGGGGGTGCTGGGGTAGTGAGATGGTTGGTCATGTGGTCCCCTTTGTACCGGCAGCCTAGGGTGGTTCGCTGCGACTCCTAGACTTTACAGTTCGTTAGGCCGGAGGGGTCACATGACAGCTGCAAATGAACGCCCCGAGGGGCTTTCTGCTTTCACTTGACACTGACAGGCTGTGAGAGTCCAACACCGCAGAAAGAAAATATTCCCTCTTTCCATGACATCACCCAGCCAGGAATGGGGGAGGGGGGGGGGCACAGCTGGTGGCAGCCGCATTACCATCTGCTCCTGACTAACAGTTCATGCTGCTTTACTTATGGACTCCTACTTCTGCAGAGCAAGGAAATAAATGTACGGCCACCAGGAAGCGGTTTTAAAAGTTAAATTTTTACACTACCACCTGAATTTTTTTTTTGGTTTATGGTTCAATGCAGCTGTTTGTAAGTCAGTATCAAAATATTAAACAAATATGTAGTATGTATTGTCAGCGTTCCATTAAAATTGTCAAAAACCTATTTTTTATTAAAACGAATTCTCAAACAATACTTCAGTTAATACGGTCTTCAAGTGGGGAAGGGGAAATCCCAAACCAGCTACTATAAACAGGTTTAGAGAGACTTCTTATAGGTCGATTTACTGCTTGTTGCAAAACCTCTGGTTTCAAGGTTCTGTGTAGATTGTAGTTTCAAATCAATCAGGAAATAACTCTTACCAATTGTTGTCACATATTAACAGTGTTGTTATATGGGACACACGAAAGGCAGAATTTTGACCACACTTGGCCTTTATAAAGCTAATCACAACATTATCAGAAAAGTGAAGATGCCATTGCCATTTCAACAGTTTTCAGCCCCTCCCTCACATAGCCTCCCAGACTCCAGGCACTCACCATACATCTTTCCCTCATCTGAAAGAATGATCTTCCTGCGCCCACAGGGGGGGTAAATGGCCAGGGCCTCCTGGAAGCTCTGCTCAATGTCGGGGCTCCACACCCCCTCGGCATCGTTGTCCATAGGCTTGTCTGCCGAGTCACTCAGTCTCTCCATGTCCTCGGCAGGGCTCTCGCTGCCACTCCAACTGCTGGGGTCCATGGTGGTGCTTGGGCTCTCCAAGCCGAAGCCTGGAGCAAACTAAGGAGAGACCTGGAACTGCCAAAAAACAAACACAAGCCATCCATCACTCTATGCAGAACAGACATCTGCCTCTAAGGCATCAACACACTGCCCATGCCCAGTGGTCAATAAGTTGGGGAGCCAAAAAAGAAAGGATTCTTGGCCTACCTGTCTAGCTATGGTGTTAGTCACTGAGGGTCAATGAGGGCTTTATCCTACTTTTGTCATGCACAGTACTACTATAAAATTCTGTGTGTCAACTACCATTTAAAAAACAGAGGACGCGATAGAGGTCAAGTGCAACTACTTCATCAGAGAATACCTTTTCTTCTTGTAGTTGTAGCTTTGCCTCATTTCCTTTCAACACAGTTTCAGCTGAACGTAGAGGTTAAATGAATGAGCAGGGTAATAAAACATAGACTGCAGATGAAAAATATAATAAGAGAATAACACTTAAACACATCCACTGCACCTGGTATCTTCTGCACAGGAGCAGTTCAAGTCTTTACACCAGCTGTCTGGACTGTCAAATAGACTATTAAATGTGGCTGAAATTTATGTAGGAGAACAGCAGAACATTTATGGGTCAAATAGAAATAAAGAAGCCCACTCCTGACAGAACACAACAAAATCTGTACCATTTTAAATTCCAAATACCTCTTTATTCTAGGAAATACTATTATTTTCCCCCATTTAGAATTCCTGGCATACAAAAGCTCATTGTGAGATTCTAGCGTTTTCTGTGCATTTACATTGTGTTAACAATGTACGCTGAATAATAACCACAATAGAAACTCATCCAAACTGTTAGATTGTGAGCGAAAATCATATCTGTTAGATTGTGATCAAATCATATTGAAATTAGGGCAAGAATAGCACCTAAACTGAAAATGTGTCCACCTCCTCATTCAAACCTATTGTGCATGAAGTTACTCATAAGAGCAATGTGGATATAAATGTATTCCTGTAGACAAGCTGACTTGAATCTTAACAGTGAAAATCCCAACAACTGTGGACATTTGGTAGATGTTCTTAAATCCCACTTCCCAGTCTCCCTCCCCTCTCCCTCCAGACGACTGCTTCCTCTCTAGGCAAGGCATCCTATTCAAGCAGCCCAAGCTTTTGTGACGTGAGACAAGCAGCATATGTTTCTTCTAGAATGTTGGTTTGTGAGAGAGGAGAGGGGGATGGGGGAAAATAAGTCACAGAGTGTGGAGGGAGCTTTTACTGAATTCCGTTTTTGTGCGCTGACTGCTGACACAGCACAACTAACTCACAGACTGATGAGGGAGGGGAAAAACTCCCATTTCGACCACTAAATGGCTTGGGATTTTTCTCCTGCCCTGCTCCCCCACCCAGACTGAATAATGAACTTCACTGGTAATCACTTCCAGCAATGGACATGATGTGATTTTAATACTTGATCTCTACTTGATGGAATAACTCTTTTTTCTTTAGTCAAATCCAGTCAAACTGTAATTTTTAAAAGCACTTTCTTGAAACAAGCATTAGCCAATGTGATTGCTGTAAGGGACTGCAAAAGGAGTCTTCCCTGTGATATACAGTTTTCATCACTCTTAAATAGCTGTGAGATTTTCTTTCCATATGTTTTCTACTTCAGAGAGTGGGAGAAAGAAAGGCTTATGGGAATATGTGTTGAACTGTGTTGTTCCTACTAGCTCATGACTTCCCTCCAAAAGGCAACACTGACATACCGAAGGATGTTTAGTGAGCACATGGCCAGGTTCATCCCTGGGGGGAGGGTCACACTAGGTTAAAGTTCCCCCGATTCTTGTACAGGTGGTTTTCACTGACAAACCGCACCAGGAAATGAATACTGTAATATTAAACCCCACTTTGAGTCAAACAACAAAAAACTAACTGAGCCCTCAGACACAACTTGCATTTGTCGCAGTGGAAGGACAGCTGAAATCATTGCTACATGAAGAAAAACTATGCTGACTTAAAAAAAGCTTGTTTTACTACGACAGAAATACAAGCTGTTTGGACGTTACATAAAATGTGAAAAAAAACGAATTAGGTCAATTGGCAATAGGTCAGGTTAGAATGGATTGAACTTTATTGTAATTGAACAGTACAGTTAAATAGAAGAGGGCAGGAAATTTACAAGTATTAAGTATATGTGTGTGCAATTGGGAATGAGTAGTTTTGTGATGAGGCAAATGCAAGTACAAATTGCAATTGTAATGAGCAAGTTGGAGGTGTAAGGTAGTCAGTGGAACTGAAATGCAGGGATAGCAGCAACGAGGTTCCAGAGGTAGACATGTGTACGTAACAACTGAAAACAACTGGAAATCACTGCATGTGCTCAGGAACCCTTCTAAAAACCACTGTCTGTGAACACAGTACGTCACTGCATCACAAATGCAAGTTAAAACTCTACCATGCAAAAATAAATCATAAATAAACAAGATGCAGAACCGCCACCTTCTCTGGGCCCGTGCTCATTTAAGATGGGCTGAGGTGAAGTGGAAAACTGTCCAGTGGTCTGACAAATCAAAATTGTAAATTATATTTGAGAATAATGGACCTCCAGGCTAAAGAGGAAAGAGACCATCCAGCTTGTTATCAGTGCACAGTTCAAAAGCCAGCATCCGTGGTGGCATGGGTGTGCAATAGTACAGTACATATTGGATGGGTGACTTGTACATATGTAAAGGTACCATTGATACTGAACAATATACAGGTTTTGGAGCAACATATGCAACCACCCAGACAATGTATTTTTCAGGGAGGCCTTGCTTATTTTAGCATGGATATGCCAAACCACCTTCTTTGTGTATTACAACAGCATGGCTCCATAGTAAAAGAGTGTGGGTGCCAAACTGGCCTGCCTGCAAACCAGATCTGTCCCCTATTGAAAACATTTGGCATATCATGAAACGAAGAATACAACAAAGGAGAGCCTGAACTGTTAAGCAGCTGAAAACCTATATCAAGCAAGAATGGGAATATATTTCACTTTAGAAACTACAGCATTAGGTCTCCTCTTTTCCCAAACTCTTTCAGAGTATTGTTAAAAGTAGAGGTGATGCAACACAGCTGTAAACATGCCCCTGTCCCAATTGTTTGAAAATAAGTTGCTGGCATCAAATTCAAAATGGGCATGAATTTTTCCAAAAACAATAACATTTCTCAGTTGTCATTGTACTATTTTCAATTAAATATAGGGATAAATTATTTACATTTGCATTCTATTTTATTAGCAGTTTATGCAATGTTACAACTTTTTGGGAAACGGGGCTGTAGAACCTGCTAGGCTAATCAATCAAGCGTATCGTATAAAGCCTTTCTCATTTGAACAGTTCTATAATAACTAGGTGGTACCCTACATCATTTTGTGAATACATCCCCATATGCCTTCCTCTCATCTCCATCTAATGCTGAGGATGTTGTACAGAAGTAGAGCTGTAGGATTCCTCTGAGATGGGAAACAACATTGCACACTCCATACCATGTAATTACGCCCAATTCAAAATACTAAGGCAGCATAGGGGGTCAAGTGCTACTTTCCTCCTCTTGGCCAGCAGAAGCATCCGCATTGTACAACTGGAAGATCTACAGTAGGCTAATGCATTTCCCAAATGAATTGATTTGGTGGAAGTTCATTGCGCTATATTTAGATGCCTCGATAGATAGACTGTTATAGATAGCTATTCATGTGGTAATAACTACACGCCACATCAGACCCTGCTTTCTTCAGACTACTTTAATGACGTTAACCTAACATAGGCAGTGGTACAATGTAGTCCATTAACCTTAAAATGTGTTAAAGAGCATTCAAAAAATCCATAGAGGTAAAACACATCAATCATTAGGCATGGCTGAAGTCACTGTCCAGTCATTTGGCCTTGTGATAAATCATCCTAAACAGTTTACCTTTGCCACTACTTTATAATGTCTTTTAAATGAGCCGCTCTATGCAACCAGATAAACGCTGCCTCCAAGCTGAAAATCTCCTTCTTGAGAATTGAGAGGGAATATGATGTCAGTTCATCTGATTTACCCAGAGTGTGATGTCTCCATATTTACTTGACAATTACTCGTTACCTTTTGCTTCATTCATCACTTGACATGTAAGTAAAATGTTCTTGCCCTGTTGAATGGGGTAATCTTTGAAGCAAACCAGCAGCTTGTCCCACAATTTTAACATTTTTACATTTTGTTTCAATATTACTAAGAAATTAGCCTGGTAATATTAAGGTGAGCAGATACTGCAAAGCAGTTGAACATGTTTTCCATATTGTTCCATAAGGCATTAAAACATTACAATTATCAAAAAACATCATGACTGAGCTATGAAAATTCTGAACATGTTCTGTTCGAGGACTTACCAAGGCTTATTCTGATGTGAACACTCGGGACATGTTTGTAATAAAAAATTCAAATAAAAGCACTGGCCTCCCAACTTTACAGAGTACAAGTCACCCATCCCAACTTGTGGCCAAGTTTCAGCCTCCTGACAGAGACAACCTTATGTTGGGATTCAATGTCCTTGTATTTGGAAGAGGTCATGATGCTGGTGCCCCTTTACAATAGATATGAGATAATTTACACATACTTGTTTTAACATTCATTCCAATCCTAGTGTTTGAGGCCGAAGAGTTATAATTAATAGTATGTATTAAACAGGAATTCAAAGTGATAATAATAGTTGGATAAATGTTGAAACCAGGTTGATGGAGAAAAAAAGGCTAAATGCTGATGTTTGGCACGTCTCCAAACCTAAATTCATAAACAAAAATATAAATTCTCCATATGTCATATGTTCTTTATTAATGGACACTTCATGTAACATTACCAGTTAAAATTAAATTTTGACACTTCAATTTATATCCAAACAGCATCTAGAAATAACAGCGGTCACTAACAGACATGAGTAAGGTAAGGAAGGGAAATGAAAGAAAATCAACAATGGCACATGGTATAGTTGAACTGAACAAAATCCAAATGTGTACCAGGCCAAGTGGATACTGTGTTGTTAAGAACTATTTAGAGCAATCAAACAAATGTCCCTGTAATATTTAGTCTATGTCACACAGCCTCACATACAAATATGTAGAGGAGAATGTGCCTGGGAGCTTTAGCCATAACAGGTATGCTATGCTGAGATGGCTGTGCATTTGGACTGCAAGAGAGTGTTGTAATTAGTGCAAATATTTCTCCAGATGATCCTGAGCTGTTGATGTTTGTCCTGGCCCCAGTGACAGATGGGAGAAAGATATTAGTCATAAAACAAAATGCTGGGCATATGGCTGGGCTGTTTCTACTATACACCTCATTCCAAAAGCAAGGAAAGCAATTCAAACAAACTTAGAACAGGTTCACCATTTTTATCCTGCATCAAAGGAATTGGCGTTGTATGTAACTATTTTGTAAAATGCTAATAATTTCAGTGTCAACATAGGTGAAGAGCTGTTACTGTCGCAAGCAGAAAGTTATAAGCAGATTCATATGGGAAGTTATTAGCAGATTCATAGTTAGAGTGGCAGTTTACTAGGACGTTGTGGTCAAGGATGGTGGGTGGGCGTTTTCACAATCGACTTTCACTCAGATGAAAGCAAAAAATGTAAGGTAACATTTTTTAATCAATTATATCGAGGACCAATATAATAACTAATTGTTAAAGAGCAATAATACTGGGGATTATATAGCACTGGTGATATGCTCATACAGAATGTACGTTTTACAAAATAGTTCTATACAGACTAGCATTTTGTATAATTGGTTACACACCAATCCGATTTCCACCCAGGGAAAGATGCTTTCTGTTAACTTGCATTACTCCTGCGGACAATGCTTCCCCTCTGTGTTGGAGATGCTGGCCAATTTTGAAATGCCCATGGAACTTCCCAGACTCTTGAGAGCTAGCTGAATTGTCAAAGCTTGAATCATTTTATATTCTTGTGCCCAAGGTTGAACTACAACTACAACTACCATTTTTCATATTACAGAGGTAGGCCGGTATATAGCACGCCTACACAGCAGAAAGCGGCTTAATAAAATGCATTTTCATGGAATAATGTAACATTGTGGTAGATGGAAGCTCAATCAGGCTCCATTAAAACCTTTCAGCATAACAGAACAAGAATTAAGAAACAATATGAACACCTGCAATCTTCAGTAGGGAAAGAACATTGTGGCTTTTCCGAGTCATTACACTTAATTATACGCCTGAAAATATTTACGGAGAACTCCAATCAAATTCCCAACTCAAGTAAACCCAACTGTTCCAGTCATAATGACTCTACAAAAACAATCATAAAAAAACATATGAAAAGTGTGTGATGACTACAATGCAACCACTTTGAATGTGTCATTACTTTGATAAAAAAATTAAATCACTAGTGAAACAGCAGTGTTTACTCATTTGATGTGACACTAAGGCTGTTCTACTCATTCAAGGTTTAACAGTGCCCATTACAACATTACAAATGATTGCAACCACAGTTGCACTAACAGTAAAAAACAAAGAACACCTTTGAAAGGTGCGTGTTCTTATTTTACATATTTGGACATTGCAGAAAGAATAAGTACACCCCTAGTTTCAAAAGCGGTTTTCCCCCCTTCGGCTAAAGAATTTCACTCTCCACAATCATCCAAGTGCCAAAAAAGTTAACTGTGTGGTATATCCAACATTTGCCCAAATTATGTAAAGAATAAGCACAACATTATGCTTATTTATGGAGATATATCGAATATATCCTTTGTAAAATTTGCAGTTTCTCAATGCATATGTCTTCCTACACCAGATTTTGGGACGATTAGGATTGAAAAAAATCAAATTAGCATGAGAAGAACCTTATGACCCCTCTTCCTACATTGCAAACCACATTTAGAAGTTCCCATGACAGCACTAAGACGTTTGCAGTGACTGTTCATGTATGTTTTTCTCCCTGCTGCAATTTAAATGCAAAAAAACCTCAATCAGCAGACCCATAATTAAACAGCAAAACTGCACTACTATAGAGATGTCTTGGCTGCATATTACCACATATTCTTGGCCAACATGGGCAAAACAAAGTTTTCATTAACCAAAGGTGCCAAAGCTGAGCTCAGACTGGCTCTTACTTGGATAAAACTCGAAAACCACACACACGCACACACACACACAGACACACACACACACACACACACACACACACACACACGCACGCACGCACGCACGCGCACACACACCCACACACACACACACACACACACACGGAAACACACATTTTAAATACTATGTGAATCCACAAAGCACACAACAGTGGAAAGGATTCCAACAATTTTAAGGTCATGGACGTCTGGACACCGATGGGTAGAGCAAGGATGTCACATCTTTTTGATAAGAACCAAAAAATGTAACATGTTGCAGACTACTCTAGGCACATTATTATTACAGACACAGACACTTATTCTGCTCTGGCAGAACTTCAAAACCTTTTTGTGAGTGTATGGAATCCACTTTTAATAGCCCCTCTCATTATTGTTGCCCTACTCATCTAGCAAAAGAGGAATGTGCTGTTTGGGTGAATCTGCAGCCTATTGCTGCTGCTATTTCGTTATTTAAAGATTTAATGATACAAACGTACTTATGATATATTTTTGCCAGGTCAGCCCACTTTCTAGTCTTTAAAACGTTATTGGAAGTTAAAGGTTTTTCTGTCAACCCACAAGAACCTACAAGAACCGGTTAAACTGGTTATTATTTTAGTCACCGCAACAAACCCCTGCAACACATAGACTTTGGCAACATGCTGGAAATTAATTGCCAAATATTCTATTTGGTTTGTCTTTTTAAGCCAATAATGGCTAAACAAAGGTGGGGTGTTGTCAATGTTGCGTTGACAAGATAGTAGCTGGGAACCTGATGACCGTTATGAGATTTGCTCATGAAAGTTTGCGATGGAACACGTAAGAACTATACATACCAACAGAAATGTTTCAAGGAGTACTAATAATTGGGATGTAACCAGTAGCGTGTCTTCAAACTGAGCGTGACCCTCTGGGGTAGAGGATGCCCCTCCTCCATATACACCCTGGCTGTCCATGAACGCTCACACAGGCTTTGCCTTACACACACACATACACACATATGCATGCACACACACACACACGCACAGTTCCAGAATTGGGGATTTGGACTCTGGAGGCTTAACAGGATACACCACGGGGCTGTTGTTTGATGGCAGGATTTCTACTATCTGTTCTGGTTGAATGATAAGGTACTGATGTGTCCCATCCATTAGATGACAGGGAGAAAAAGGGTGAGAGAGAGAGTAAGAGGGAGGGATAGAGAGACAAACAATGGAAAGTAAGAAATCAAGAGATGTATATATACATTAATCAACGTGCATAAACAAGGAAAATGACAACCTAGGGCTTAGAGTTTTGTGATAAACATTACACTCAAAAAAAATAACACCCAAAACACAGAAAACAAGTAGTAACTTATCATGATTAATGTTTCATACTAATTTCACATACAGTACAGACAAGCTTTTATCAGCTTTACCAGCTTTTATAGTAAGGAGCACAGATAAAAACATGGTGGTCTACAAAGACTACTGATAAGACTACTAAGAAATTAAGATTAACATAATCCAATGTACAACATTTGGAAGATAGGACATATGATAGATTTGCCCAACATATAACAACATTCTACACATACATTTTTCTTTGAAATCAAACATCTAACTTTCAACAGCATATCCAAATACAACACAATAACTTCTTGACAGATTGGAACACACATATACATCCTGTTTCCAATGCCTTTGTAACCTTAGTTAACTCATATAGTTTGATATTAGTATTATCAAGAAAGTAATCTCTCAGCCCTGACCTTATATATCAAGTCAGTACTGTGGTGCAGAGTTGGGTATTTGCCAGACATAACAGGACCACTGACTGACACTGTCTGTACATACAAACATTCATCTTAAACATGGAGTCTTGACAGGTACTTCCAGGTGAATTACCTTGTGAACAATATGGGTTGTGTTATGTCTGAGAATAACCAAACACCTCATATTGATAGGGAATTGGAGAACTTAAAGAATGCCAGAATTTGCATCACAAACTAAAACTGAGGTATCTTTGGTGATGCAGCAATAATCAAAAACAGACAAGAAAGTCTAGGTCTAAATGTCTGAAAACAAATAAATAGTTTTCAAATGCCTAAGTCAATAGATAGACCAAATCCAAATTGAGATGTGGCAGAATCTGAAATGAGCAATCCAGGCTCAAAAACGTGTGAAAGTTACTAATTGAAAGCAGTTCTGCATTAAACACTTGGTCACAATAGTTCCACAGCAATGTGAGGGACTGGTACACAACTACAGGAAGCCTTTGAGTGCAGTAATCACACACAAACCAGTTATTAAGTATAAGGGAGTCTAAATTGACAGATGTCCTATGTCTATGTTAATAAATATGGATCTGGTACACTTCCGGGAAAAGACGAAGATCCCTGTAGGAACGAAACATTATCTGTTTATTTTCAATTAAGGTATGTGGAGGAGAATATGAGTGTGCAGGGTCTATTTTCTTTCCATTGGCGAAGTACAAATATTTGTTTTGGATTATAATAATTATGTTCAACCCACTCCCAACCATCCACACCATCAGAAATCTGTCCTTGGCTGAAATTAGTTGCCTACCCCTGCGTTAAGTTAGCATAAACTTTTGCATTTCTTTGGCACACTGAATATTTTGTGGTGTCTGCTCACACTGCAATATGGAATGCATTTTTTTTATATCTTTTTTATTTACCTTTTTTATACAGGGGAATTTAATAGAAAAATGTCTATTTTACAGCTCCGCCATGATATTTACAAAACAAACATTTACAGAACAAACATACCATTTATAATACATTTAAACTGACTTACAGGCACATCACCATCATCTAGAACCGACATAAAAGTGGGTTGCACAATTTCAATTCAATGCTGGGAAGACCAACATGATAATTACTGTAGAGGACTCTGTGGCAGTAGGAGTCATTATCACCCCATCACACAGGCGGCCATGGAACAGGCTAATTCATGTTACTGGTCTTCATAGAACCCACACATCCCCAGGACACCATGTAACATCTTGTTTATCACATTGCCTTCAAAAACCACCAGGTCCACATGGAAAAACAGCCTTGACTAGTGTGGGTGGAATGTAATGAATATGCTGTTTTTTAAATAAAAAATGTTTCATTGATCAGAAATATTTATTTCTACACTCACACTAATAATTAAATGCATTGTATTCTGTCTAATAGAAAGGACCAAGGTACATAACTTTTGGAAAAATGCTTAACACAAAATTGCTTACACTTATTTGTGTAGACAAAGTGAGAGTTATTGTATTTTCTGGACAGTTCAAAGTTTTAATTACATACTTTTCAAATGCTTAGTAGGGCTGTAGAATGAGTGCAATTCCAGGTTTTTGGGTCAACACCAATTCAGTTTCAGTTAATTAATGTATACCAAAGTCTAATTCTGAAACTTTCTCAATTGAAAAGCTTAGAAGACTATTGAAATATAAGTGTATTTCCTGCATTAACTGCAGATTAAATGGAACTGAACTCAACCCTGTCTAATTCAAACACTTCAGAAAGAACACCATTCACACAGCCTTTGAATTGGCGGTATCACTAAACACAAATGCATAAATTATGTATGAGTGTTAGAGTGCGTCCCTATCAATTAACAACAACATAATTCCGGAACTTTTGTAAGCAGCACTTTATTTAAACCTAGCATTTTGGGCTTGATGTGCATCATAAAAGTAATCTTTAACATAAGAAATGTTAAATGTATTTATACTATACTGATAGTTAAGTTATTTCAAATAAATCTGCTCTTTAACTCAAGTTGTATTTTACCAGACAACACATTTTATTTATTTTACTTTACATTTACTCAAGGATGACATCTGATACATTTTTCAACCAGAATCAGTTACAAAAAAGTTAATTCTAACGTTTAAACTACCATCATAGTTGCACTTCTCAGGAAAAAAAAACTTTCCGTAACGGTACAATACTAGACAAAACTGCAGGCAGTTGTAAACTTAGTGTTTTCTGTAGCAGTCTGGACCCCAAGAAACTCTTCGTATAGCCCACCACCCACTATAGCGTTATCTGTGTGGTCAGCAGGTAGATCCCAAGAAACTTCGTGTCTGACTTCTTGTCAGTCAGGTGTCTCTGGGTCATTGTTTCAAACCCAGAGACGCATCAGACCAGGGTTTGGTGTTACAAAAGTCAAATGGAGAAATGGGAAATTTGCATTTGGTTGTGAACTAAAAGAATAAAAAGACTTGAGCCAATGTCATTTGAAGCTAAAACTCATTTATACAACCACATAGATGTGGCAAAACTGGCTTTCACCAGCCTATCGTCCTCTGGTATCTTGTCCTTTTTGTTCTTTAAATAAAAGTATTTTAGGGAGCATGCATTAACCGCACATTTGCTTTGCTTAGACAACATCAGATAGGAGCAAATAGTACATAGCAAACAAACAGCTTTAGATGAAATCGTTTTTCCCCACTTCCCCTTTGGACCTCCGGTGTGATCCCTACCTTCTCGTTTTCTCATTTGTCTACTGTATATAACAGCATAACATTATCACTAATGTGTTGACTGTTAAGTCTGCATCGGCTGTTAAGTCCTGCACATCGCTGTTTGAGGAAGATGGGGGCGGTATTGTTTCCTATTGAGCAGATCTCCAAGTGTCTGAGAATCCGAACACTAATTATCACAACAAGGGAGAGGTAGGAATGTCACCTGTGGAAACACTAGGTGCCTTACCAGATAATTGCATACTCCTATCACACCAAGGTCCGCACCATGGAAATGGTCTTATTAGTGAGACAAAAGGGGGAAAGGAGGCAACAAGTAAATGCATTGGCAAGGGTTGGGCCATAGCTGTGACATGGCAGTATGGGATACTTATCAGCAGATTGCATAAACCACTCTCATTCACGCTAAGCTGGAATCCAGCTCCTTAAATTAAGAGAACCCATTTCACCCATCATACAGACCTAGGTAATGAAATAGCAGATGAGAGGTCTCAAATGTAATTTTCCATGTGGAGTCCTTTTGTGTTGTTATCTCAGAGGGTGCAATAATGATTTTGTGAATGGCTTTTGTGCACCCCATAATGACCCATAGTAGTTAAGGCCACACTGTGGAGAACTATAATTACCATGTGATTACAAAACTCAGCGCTCGCCGTGTGTTTTAAAGGCGTACCATGGCCTTTGGCTAATTATTTCAGTAATGTTGAAAGTATGCCAAAGCTCTCATGTTTGGAACAAAAAGTCTCCAATCATGCATATTTACCATGATGGGACATTACTGAGATTCCATTTACAGTTCGCTTCATCAAAACATGTTAATTATAACTGAAATGGCATTTATCAAAGATGATAAGCAAAAGTCCTTTGTGTACAACAAGGACCTTGACATGAAGTTCTAAAATATTAATGAAACGATACACGTCAAAAATTCAGAAAGCTTTCTTTACATTTCTTAACATCTGCAATGTATTGAAATAATAGACACATTCTCTTAGACCTCTATTCTTAATGAAACGTGCTTATGAATGGTATAAAGCTTTACAATTCTGCAGACAATGTGCCACATTTTTGCTAAAACATAAAAAATTGCCACCTTTGTGTTTTGCTGTATTCTGGACGTATGTATGGGAAACTAATTCAAACTAATTAAAAAGTCAATAACAAAGCATTTTAAAACAGCCTGCGTCGATACAACAAGAATGTATAGGTGTACACGGTGAGAAACCAAATTATTCAAATAGCATTCGATATTCCTCCAGGTTTCATGAATAAATCTGCTGGGTATAGAATGTTGATGAATGAATGAACAAGCTTTTCAATACCAATCTTCCAATGCAGAGAGCAAAACGTCCACTGGTGTAGCTCACTAATGCCCCCTCTGTTATTGGCAACATCCAAGCGTTTATTTCATGCCTCTTTAAACCAGCAGGATTGGGTGCAGTGAATCTGTCTGATAATATCCCACTCAAATGTGAGGCCTGTAGCACTACGCCTAGCGCCCGATCAACAGGCCGCCTACTCTGTGATCAATCTCTGCTCGCTAGAGAATGGGATTGATTTACAGGCGCTGTCAAAGAAGCTCTCTCAGTCCCCACCTGCCTCAAGACGTATCAAAAACAAGTAGCACCTTCAAGACTTGAGCATCAGTGGTAGTAGGAGTGCAGTGGACCAATTTCTACCAGACTCTCACAGTAGATGTCTATTCAGAAGATTAGCGAATTAGCGACTGAAAAATGCACATATTGTTGTCAGAGATGACCTACAACTCCATGACATAAAAACATGTAATTAAACTATAACAACGATTTTGGAAATCAATGCATTCAATGCTATTCTGTTCCTGTTGCTGTCAAAAATATGCAGGGCATTCCAATGTCTGCTCATGGTCGCATCACACTAGACAGGAGAGAAAGGCGAGTGCATAAAGCACAGGAAATTAAAGCTGTAAATAAACGTTCGGCAGATAAAGGATCCCCTGACAGTTATGAGAGCATAGCCATTTAGAGGCTGCAGGTTGGGTGTGGTCTCAGCCAGGACACGTGTGGAGAGGAATAAAAAAAACGAATCATAGATGAACATGTTTCCACTATCTGAATCCAGTTTCACTGATCCATTTACACCCTCAAAGATCCATCCATGTTAACCTCGACATCTGTTTTGGCCTCCCTCTGCAATAAAACCAGACGCCTTAACCAAGGTACCACTGGCAAAAAGGTCAAATGGATTCTTTTTTTAGAAACTACTTTGTTTGCAGTTCATTGTGTGGCGGATGCTGTCTAGTTTATTGGCACTTACCGAAAAGCTTGGACAGATGTGGCACATCATCCCTGCGAAGCTCCATGATAATTTGATGGAGAAAATTCCTTGTTGACCTGGCCGGTTTTAAGAAAATTTTGAGTCACTGCTTAAAACCAATGCCATGTATTGTAAATCTGTCGGAAACAGTTGTTGGGTTTACTCAACTCTGTATTACGTTGAAATTTAGAACAAGTTTAGTTCATTTCATCAACTTTTTTAATTTAGAAACAATGAGCACACATGTAAACCAAATAAAACTACTATTCACAGAAATAAAGATAGAAATACATTAAACCAACCATGCTGAAGTTAAGACCCTTGCCAACTAATATCAATATGTACTGTATTTAAAATTTTCCAAGAATAATTCCTACTGTTAGTTAATAAAATATTGATATTCTGTTGAGAAACACCTACACCTTAATTTGATGAAAAGGGAAGATAATGAATGATAACTCTTAACCATTTCATCATTTACTAAAGGGGTAAAACAACATTTTGTTAAAATATGGAATTCACTCGCTCAAACACCTGCAAAAACAATTACTCCAATCGATCTAGTGAAAATTGAAGAAATCAGTAGTTAGTTACCAGTTTCTACTCCATTCCATTAACACTTTGTAAATTCAACTTCTTATTGTGATCCCTCTCTCCCAGCTCTTACGGTCAATGACAACAATCCATAAACCCCCAGTCTTAACGGAGCCTTCAACGACTGAGATTTACAGGGTCTTTATAAATGTTGAAATGTAGTTGAGATTGGATCAGTCCAAATCTAAAATAATTTGACACACTTCAACTGTGTTTCAATCAATTTCTTTGAGTTTAATGCAACCAGCATTCTCACCATGGAGCAGTGTACTCAGGACTGTTGATGACCTACAAATTTAACAGTAGAATTTCTCTTCCATACTGGGCAAATCCTTCAGATCCGACAAGGCCTGCCGGAGTTATTTACCTGTCAATGCACAGCTGGTCTGTACAGTGATCCACCACAATGTCCAAACTTATGAAAATAAAGGCAGGTTTATAACTAGCCAACTTTAATTTTTTTGTACCATTGTAGCTGAGTAAAATACATTTGGTGCACGTCCAGAGTATGCCATGGTTAAAATTCACCAGGGGAATCTGCAGAATCATCTAGTCTTGACAGTGCAATATAACTCTCCTGTGACACAAATCAGGAACCAATCATCACAATTTTTCAATAGTTGTCAGATATCATGTCAGGCCCAGAATAATGATTCATTTTTATATTTTGGAAGATAAACGTTTTGCCACCAACAGTTTACTTAAAAAATGTAAAGCAACTCAGTAACATTGCATTCACTATAAAACATTGGGTCTTATAACTTTAACTTATAGAACAATATTTAAAGTTACTCCCATTTATGGACACTGGTTAAGCAACGAGATTAATATCTTATTTTTAGCTAAATATTAAAGTCCTCGTTTGATGTAGGCCAATACCAACACTACAGTTTGGGACAGAAACATGCAAACAGTGATTTAGCACTCTATGTTAATTATTAGACTAAAGTAGTTATGCGTGTTTGCAATGATTAATTCATTAATACAGCTTGTGTTGTGTTCTGTGTTTGAAAAGATAAATAGCTTAATTTAGTAAATAATACTGAACGAATCACAAGATCTGAAACATTTAAAAGAACTGAACTGAAGACTGAACACATTTTCTAATACATTAAAGTGATACTAAGCATTGCCTGTCACTTAGACAAACGTGAATATTGAAGGCAAAAGAAATATACATACAGCACCAGTCAAATGTTTTGACACACCTACACATTCCAGGGTGCTTCTTTAGTTTTAATATTACACATTAATAGTAAAATGTATTCTACACATTAATAGTAAATTAATAGTCAAAACAATGAAATAACACATTTGGAATCATTATTAATTGGAGGGACCCATTATAATTTCCTTAAGATAGATTTTTTTTAATAGTCCTAACTTATTTGCTTTCATAAAATAATATTACATCATCGGGACTACTACAATGCCTTCAGACCCTTCACTTTCTGCACATTTTGTTGTGTTATAGTCTAAGGTTTTAATTGATTTAAAACTAGTTTAATCTGATGTTCCAAAGTATTTATCGATCACAACTGAGCATTGTCTGGGGTACGCGTCAATCAACTTTGTACATCTGGATTAAATCAGTTTTTGCCGGACCATGTAAACGGAGCTTGCTAAGAAGAGCGAATGTCACTGACTGACTGACTGACTGACTGCCTGCCTGCCTGAGTACCCCTTGTTAAATAGCATAGTGGTTAGCAAAGTAGACCTGCAAACCGCAAACTATAGGTTGCATGTTCGGATCTCTTCACAGGCAAAGCAAAGTATGCATTATGAACTATTCCGTATAGACGAAAACTTTGCTGACAAATATCTTCCATATCTACATTATGGTAAGTTTGAAATAAAACAGTTTGCGGTTAAATTGCGACTGTTTCTGATGGATTTTTGAAGTACACATCCGTGCATGCATTTGGGTTAGGATAGACAAACACATTTGCTGGCTACAATATACAGTAGTTACGTTTTAGTGAGCCTTAACTAAAACTGTATAAAGTTATATTGAAACCATTTCTAGCATGGAAAAGATCATATTCAATAGTGTTAGCAATTGCTCAAGGCTTGTGTATATTCCTAAGAAGATAGTATATACTGGTAAGCCTATTACTGGCTAATAAGCTGTTAAAACAAACAGTGGCAAAAGCCATACAGTTCCTAGATGCTATGGTGGAGGTACATTTAATAAGAAACAGTCAGTTTAACACAATGCTCAATGTTGTCTAGCGAATACTGAAATGTGTAATTGCGTGGTGCAGTGGTTAAAGACAGTGCCTCTCACGTGGAAGACCTTTGTTTGAATCTATTGAGAGCAACGACATTTATAAATTTTATTTGTGGGCTGCAATATAACTGCATTATGTAGTGTTGTGACTGAATGGAGCAATTTTTCTATTCTTGACTATTCCAGTAAATTAGTAGATACTGGTAAAGGCTATTACTGGGTAATACGCTGTTAAAACGGCAAGTGGCGAATGCCATCCAGTTCATAGACGCTATTTGTGGCGGATGTAATCTTAGTAAGAAACGTTGGCCAGTTTAATAGTATCAATACCATTCACGAATGGCCAATTAGCTGTTGAAACAGCCAGTGGCATATGAGGATTTGCTTTGGCTAGACACAAGAGGCTAGGTAGACACATGCCTTCAGCTCTGTAGTGTTGTGGTAAATGACACAGCCTTCCACGTGGGCTACTAGGGTTCGAATATAGAGAGGGCAACACTTTATATTGTGTGCCGGCTGAACTAGGTTTGCCTGGTTTCTTGTTTATTTTAATATTTTGAGATACTGGATTTTTGATTTCCATGAACTGTAATCCGTAATCATTAAGAGTGAAACAAAAAGGCTTGAAAAGTTTCACTTTGTGTAATGAATCTAAAATGTACTGTATGAAGGTGTCACTTTTTAATTTGAATTATTTAATGTTTTGAGAAGCACCTGTATGTTTTCAAGAAACAATAAAATGTCTTAATTGTAACTTTTGTTGTCTTCATACTCTTTTCTATTGAATATAGAGTGTATATGACTGGCACATCATTGCATTCAGTTTTTATGTACATTTTATGCTCCCTACCTGATGACCTTACCTTATTACCATTAAAACTCTCCTACAAACACCATAGACCTTGACTTTAAAATCAATGTGAACATAACAGCATATATTTCTAATTTAAACATTTAGTATTTTCTCAGAATATTTTTGTAACAATTGGACAGTCAAATCTGTTCAAAAAGTTCAGTGAAACATCAGAACTACTCAGCTTTTAGGAAATGGGCAAGGACACTACTGTCCTAGCTAAAAGCAATCTGCTTCTACCATGGGGTGTCAGGACAGAGACAGGCTCTGACTCTGACTGAGCTGAGTGAACCCACCTGTAGGGGCGGGGCTGCCAGGAAACCAGAAGTGGCAGAACGTAGTGCTCGGGTATTGATGTAGGATTGAGACTAGCCTGAAGGTAGGGAGCGGTAGATGTTTTTTCATTGATGCAAGCTTCAACAGGAAATCAGGGTGGTGTTGAGCAACAGTGTGAACTAGGAGAATTCTGGAAAGTTGATCACCACGTGGGTATTCTGAGGATGTTTTATGTTATAAAAATGCGCAGACCAAACATTGAGCTGCAGTAGTCCAGCTGGTAAGCACAGTGCCTTTGTAAAATATTCAGACCGCTTAATTTTCTCCACATTTTATAGAACCGATATTCTGACCCCATGCCATGCCACTCCAAATTGAGGTCAGATGTATCCTGTGTCCATTGATCATCGTTTTGAAGTCTCTAAAATTTGACAAGTGTTCACCAGTGGTCTGTATAAGATACCACCTTTCATAGCGCATGTCAGAACAAAAAATTCTGATGTCCAAGGGACTGTTCATAGTTTTTTGTTCTGACATGCACTGTGAAAGGTGGTATCTTATATAGACCACAAGTGTCCATTGATCTTCGTTTAGATGTCTCTAAAACTGGACTAGTATCCACCTGTGGTCAACATAAGACAATACCTTTCACAGCGCATGTCAGAACAAAAAATTATGAAGTCCAATGAACTGTTCATAGTTGAGACAGATCTGTGAACAGATGCTAATGCACTGAACATTCACAGGAGCAGAGTGGGATTGATGATTGTGAAATAGAAATTTCAAACCACAATGACTCTTCCTAGAGTCCGGCCAAACTAAGTAAACTAACCCACTCTTTTGATGGGAGAATTTTCCTCAAGAACGTAGTGGTGGCAGCATCACACTTTGGGAATGCTTCTTAGTGGCAGGGAATGGTCAGGACTGAAGGAAGGATGAACAGCACAAAATACAGAACGATTCTAGATAAAAACCTGATGCACAACACGCTGGAGTGAAGATTAATATTTTAGCATGACATTCATCTTTTAGCATATTTTAGCATGACACACAGCCAACACAATGCAGAAGTAGCTTCAGGACTGAATGTCTGTGAATGTCCTAGAAGGGCCCAGCCAAAACCTGGACTTGCAACCCCACTGAATATCTGCAAGGGGACCGGAAGATCACAGATGCTCAGGTCACAGATGCTCCACATCCAATCTGACAAAGGTTCTACAAGAAACAATTAACAAAAAAACAGGCAAGCCTAGTTCAGACGGCCCACAATAGAAAGGGTAGCCCTCATGAGATTCAAAGAATCAAACCCGTGTCGGGCACATGGAAAGCTGTGTCGTTAACGACTACACTACATAGCTGTGCATTTCAGTATAGCCTCTTCTCTCTACCCTGAACAAATCCCAATTTGCCACTGGCTGTTTCAACAGCTAATTGGCCATTTGTGAATGATATTGATAGAGTTAAACGTTTCTTACTAATTTTACCTCCACCATAAATAGCGTTGATGTACTGTATGGTGTTTGCAACTGGCCGTTTTAACAGCATATTAGTCAGTAATAGGTTTTACCAGTATCTCCTGTCTTGAATTGTCAAGAATAGAGCAATTGCTAGCGAGTCTGCCAGAGCTGTTTCATTTCATGGCATAAGAACGTATTTGTTTCTTTCATGGCATAACAACATAATTATTTCTTTTTATTTGGACATTGATACAATAACTATCAATAAAGGTGACTATAACTAACTTTTTCATCAAGTGAATAGAAAAGAGAATTGTGGAATGAAACCAGAAACAGTTGCAATAGTGAATAATGTAGTTTTATTGCAGCCCACAAAAAAATTAATAAATGTTGTTGCTCTCTATCGATTCCAACGTAGGTCTTCCACATGAGAGGCACTGTCTTTAACCCCTACACCAAGGCATACCACAATTCAGTGGTCACTAGAAAACATTGAGAATTGTGATAAACTGACTGTTTCTTATTAAATTTGCCTCCATCATAGCATCTATGAACTGTATGGCCACTGTTCCTTTTAATAGCTTATTAGCCAGTAATTGTCACGGGTTAGGGTTGGAATCCAAGCGCGGATTGGAAGAGCTAGGGGAAGTGGCAGACAGAGTAATCGTGGTCGGACAGACGATCGGTAAACGGACTGGAAGCACCGATAGGTAACAGGCAGAGTAATTGGGGTTGGGCAGAGGATCGGTACACGGACTGGCGGTAGAAGTACAGACAGGTGGCAGGCAGAGTTGTCAGGGACAGGCAGAAGGTGGGCACACGAGCTGACAGCAGAAGTACAGTCAGGTTGCAGGCAGAGTTGTCAGGGACGGGCAGAAGGTCGGTGTAAGGTAAACTCGGACGAACGGAACGTAAACATGCGAGAGGCTAGAAAGTGCATG
This sequence comes from Esox niger, assembly GCA_016801105.1. Lineage (NCBI taxonomy): Eukaryota > Metazoa > Chordata > Actinopteri > Esociformes > Esocidae > Esox > Esox niger. The sequence continues at coordinate 32,192 of JACXGJ010000967.1, read as the reverse complement.
CGAATATAGACCATGTCAACGATCCATAGAAATACTGTTGGTAAGGAGGCAAGTGGAAACAGGTGTGTGATAGTTGATTGGGAACAGGTGTGGGAGTGGATGATGGTGAACAGGTGCGGCGATCTCAGCCCAGGGAGGCGAGGACCCGCCTCCGCGGAATCACGGAGGCGGGGACATGACAGAAATAGGCTTACCAGTATCTACTATCTTCCTATGAATATTCAAAAGACTTGAGCAATTGCTAACAAGACTGAAGATGAACATTTCCATGCCAGAAAAGGTTTCAATATAACCGTATGCAATTTTAGTTAAGGCTCACTGAAATGTAACTACTGTATATTGTAGCCAGCAAATATGTTTGTCTATCCTGACCCAAATGCATGCACGGATGTGTACTTCAAAAATTCACCAGAAAAAGTCACAAATATCCGCAAACTGTTTTATTTCAGACTTACCATAATGTAGATATGGAAGGTTTTATCCAGCAAAGATATTGTTTTTGCGGAATCATTCCTAATGCGTCATTCGTACACAAGACCTATACTTTGCAGGTCTGCTTCGCTAACCACTACGCTATTTAACAAGGGTTACTCAGTCAGTCAGTCAGTCGGTCACACAGTAAGAGACATTCGCTCTTCTTAACCGGCTCCGCTTACGCTGTCCAGCAAAAATTTACAATACAGAAATGTCGATCTGGGAAGAGCTCAAATCGGTTAATTAACTCAGTGAGCCTTCAGTACACACAACCACAATGACTGGGGAAGGCTAACTTTACAGTTGTCCAGAAGACACTCACTGACACCCTCCACGAGGAGAGTAAGCCCCAGAAGGTCATTGCTGAAAGGACTGGCTGTTTACACAGTGCTGTATCAAAGCATATTCATGGGAAGTTGACTGGAAGGGAAAAGTATGTTAGGAAAAGGTGCACAAGCAAAAGGGATGACCGCAGTCTTTACAGGATTGTCAAGCAAAGCTGATACAAGAACTTGGGGGTGCTTCACAAGGAGTGGTCTCAGCGCTCCGTTTTTCTATTGAGTCAATGGCATCGTACCACCTATTGATTCAATGGCATCGTACAACCTTCGGTCGTTACAACTCTTTCCACTATTTCCTTTGCTAGATTTCTGATTTCCATGAGCAGTAAGCTGTAAGTTAAACAAAAAAGGCTTGAAATGTTTTACTTTATGTATAATGAAATTAGAATATATAAATGTGTCCTTTTTTGATGAGTCCCTTTTTGAATTACGACAAATTCCATGATATTCAAATATTTGGAGCTGTACCTGTATGCCCACTTGGAATTTGATGCAAGCAACACGTTTAAAAAAAGTTGGGATTGGGGATCTCATCATCTTCGGTAGATAATATCAATAAAAAAATCTGAGAATCCGGAGCAATCTCTGTATGCAAGGGACAAGGCTGAAAACCAAAATTGGACGGCAGTGTTTCTGTATTGGAAATCACTACATGGGCTCAGGAACACCAGGAAAACCATCATCTGTGAACACAGTATGTCGCTGCAACCACAAATGCAAGTGTAAACTCTACCATGCAAAGAAGAAACCATAAACAAGATCCAGAATTACCGCCGCATTCTCGGGGCCTGAGCTCATTTAAGGTGGACTGAGGCAAAATGGGAAAACTGTCCTGCGGTCTGACGAATCAAAATTATTTTGGGGAATCATTTGCGCCGTGTCCTTCAGACTAAAGAGAAGAGGGACCATCCGGCTTCTTATCAGCACATAGTTTAAAAGCCAACATCCATGATGGTATGAGGGTGCATTGGTGCACATGGCATGGGTGGGTTGCACATCTGTGAAGCCACCATTAATGCTGAGCAATATATACAGGTTTTGGGGGCAACATATGCTGTCATCCAGACTACGTGTTTTCAGGGAAGGCCTTGCTTATTTCAGCAAGACAATTCCAAACCACATTCTGCACGTATTACAACAGCATGTCTCTGAAAGAAAAAGGTCTGGGTGCTTAACTGGCTTGCTTGCATTCCAGATGTCACCCATTGAAAACATTTGGTGCATTATGAAATGAAGAATACAACAAAAAAAGCCCTGAACTGTTGAGCAGCTGAAATCCTATATCAAGCAAGAATGGAAACACATTTAACTTTCAGAACTACAGTAATCGGCCTCCTTGGTTCCCAAATGTTGTACAGTGTTGTTAATAGAAGAGGCGGTGCAACAAAGTGGTAAACTTGCCTCTGTCCCAAATTTTTTGAAGCATGTTGCTGGCATCAAATTCAAAATGGGCATGTATTTTTCCAAAATCAAAAACATTTCTCAGTTTCAGCCTTTGATATAATGTCTTTGTAGTGTTTCCAATTAAATATAGGGATCAAATGATTTGCACATCATTGCAATCTGTATTTATTTACATTTTACACAGCGTCCCAACTTTTTGGGAAACAGGGTTGTACAATCATATGGGTGTATGTATCCCATCTTTCTAACAGTAGTATTTACAGTAAATAAATACAGAACTAAACATGTAAGAAACAAATAAATTGCTCAAGTTTAAACTCATTCATTGGGCACAGTGTGCATACTAATGTTGGGAGCTCCCCTCTAAGTCTAGCTCTGCCTCGGTTAAAACCAGGCCAGCTTCAGGGCAGAGAGAGCCTGCCTGATCTCTGTCGGCCATGATAACAATACAGCAGCCATTAATGAAAGGCCTTGGGGATTTACTACAAGAGAGGACTGGGGAATACGGTGCCAGAGAGCCTGGACAGCCCACATTTGAATACAGACCACAAATTATAAACAGTTTCAGTAAATGAAGTGACTGAGGGCCTTTGTTCCATGGGCGTATGTCTTCCTTTTGCTAGTGGGTAGCAGCCCACACTAAACTACTACTGCTAGCATAGCCAGCACAGTGAAAAGGAAGTTATTGAAGCCTGGATTTCCTGCTTTTGGCTGTGGCCAAGAACTTGAAAGTTTATAGTGGTTACAGCAACTGACTCCTCTAATGATTCATGAATTAGATATTGCTTTTATGTGTGTCTGGTCATGGGGTTGCTTATTTCAATGACTTTTTCCATTAAAACATTTTTTACAGGAGGTAAAGTAGGTTTTTACAACAATTCCCAGTAACGTTGAATCATAACAGTTTAATAAGACATGATTAAGACAGCATTTGTATGAAGATTATTTCCTTTCCTGAGAAACTAAGGCTGACATGTGGTATAAATTATAAAGCTATAATTGAAAAGTGTTAAAACAGTTGTTTCTTTACGGCATAACTTCTCTAACACTTTATGTTTCTCTTTTCTCATTTAAAAAACTCCACTTGCATCACTATTGCATTATAAAGCTCAAAATGTTGACTTACATTTGAAGGCAGGGCAAGAAAATAACAGAAAACATGTCATCCCCACTGAGTAAAATCATTTAAAAGACAGTTTCAATGCAGTTTAAAACCTGAAATTCTATTTTATTAGCACAGCATCTTGTCTTAATATGTTCCCCCAACAATAATGGACTCCTTTTGACCAATCGTTGTTCTTTTATAAATGCAAGATGCACCATTCATAATAGTTTAAAACTGTGCCACTGCTGTCTGAGATATTGTATATGAACACATCTGAACTAAGAAAAAGACAGAAACAGGCTCTTAATCTCCTGCCCTTTAATTTAATTGTCTTGGACAATTAACAAGTAAAGGTCAATACACCAAAAGATAAAAAGGTGACAAACAAATAAACACAAAATGTGCCAGCTATAATTATACCTATGGAGAAAAACCAAAATTGCACCTACTAAGGCAGTTGACAAGGCCAAAGTGCATTCGGTAGCTGGCAGCATTTTACGTCTGTCGTCCTGAAGCAGATTTATTTAGATGACGTCGGTGGCTTTCAGCCAGCTTTGACTTTTTTGTGGCACTCTACATCCGTCTCACTGAGACCTTACTGAAACTACTGTGCAGCAGACCATACTCCAAAATTCCCTTTCTAGAAGAGATTTAACCTTGGGGCATACAGTGACTTCAGTCCGGCATACAGTAGCATGTTTTATCAAGTTATGCTATCTTACCAGACACACTGATGTGCTATTGAGTCCTTCCCCTCCTAAATGTCGATATGTAATTACACAATTAAAGACCCTATGTACAGAGGGAATTACAGAGCACATATTTTACTTGTCCAAAGACTTGCTTTGTGCAGCTATAAGAATGGAAACATCCTTTCATTTGATCAATTCTTCCTTTGATTAGATAAAGGAATACCAAGGACATTCAGGTTCCCACAAGACATAACATTTGTAATTGTGCTTTTGATGCATTTAGGCCTTTAGTTCTAACAGCTTTCTTAAGCCATCTTATAAAGAATTTAACAAATGTAGGGATGAATCAAATGCAAATACCAGTTTTCTCACCTACCAACCTCAACTACAGAATAGATTGTGAACAAAAATGTAAGTGACAGATTGATCTCTATACTCTATATACAAATGAAAAATTCTGTTACTCAATCAGCCCAAACAGCTAACACTGCTCAGTATTTGGAGTCCATATTGGGAACCGCACTGGGAACCAGAATCCATAGTTTTGCTATATCCGTTATACTCCCAAGAATTACCCAACAAAATGCAGCCTTTTGTTGGTGAGTATTGAGTGGTGAATGGGCCCGTAATCTGGCAACCCTGCCTTGATTTCAGATTGAAGATTCACATTTCCATGGCTAGTGGATAAAGACAGAGTTGAGCTAGATTTAACTGTTAGTTTAAAAAAAGTTATTATCTAATAGTTTGCATTACAGAACAGGCAAACATCATACAGTATAAACCCATATAGTATAAACCCAAATAGTTTAAGAAAAGTTTTCTGTGTGACAAACTATAAAAAAATATTTTTAGGCAGAGCAAGAGTGTAGTAATAGAAATGTGTCAATCTTGAACCCTCCACAGACCTGTCTGCCATAGCCCATTAGAACAGTAGAACTTCTAGCAAATATAACATTTGACACAAAGAGCCATCTCAGTCACTAAACTGTGTTTTTAAAGTGAAAACAACAAATGTAGATAATTTGCTAAAAAAAGCATTGTTAAATCCAAAAGACATTTACTGCATGAATACATAAATGCCATGCTAGTCCTTAATTTGGCAACACACCAACAAAAATTTAACAACTATGAACAGACAGGCACATTCCCTCAGGAGAGCACATCATCCTATATAGTATCAACTCAAGAACATCAACTCGCAAAAGTGGGAAAAGTAGATAAACCCTCTCAAATATTTTATTTAGTCGTAGAATTCTGCTAGCAACAAACCTGTTTACGATGCGCACAGGAAAATAGGAACTTGCCTGTCTGACAGGACCCATTTCACTGATTAATTTGATTGCTATCCGTGGATATTAATAGAGTATAAACAAGTAAAGGAAAGGTATACTAAAGTGATTACATGTTCTAGATAGCTGGTTAAGCAATTTAAACAGCTACAGTGCTTAATCCCTAATAACTAGAGGCAGCAAACAATGATTTTCACTTAGTGTTTTCTGAAATTGAAAGCTGAAAGTTGCACATATTCTCACAACTTTAAAGTTTCTGCTCAGGAGACCAAACATTTGATCAGTAACTCAAAATATTATTTATACAAAAACGGTTGACAACAGTGGCCCTCTAAAGTACTCAACCACTTCGGACTTTGATCACATTTTGTTGGGTTACAACATTGAATCAAAATGGAATAAAAAAATCAAAATGTTTGTAAATGTATTACAAATACTAAACACAATATTTGTTTTGCAAAAACTACCTCATGAAGACCAGGAACAGTCAAAATAAATCCAGAAAATGGTTCTTCAAATGCACCAGTCTGGGGTCAGGTATAATGTACCAATCAGATGCGTGTCTGTCTGAATTTCTCATTTAGTTCGGTCATTTTAATTCCACCTTCTATTCATTACCCATTACGTATCTCCTAATACTTTTCAACACGGAGGCATTAATTTGCTCATTGGAGGACTCTGTGAGAACAACAACCTAAACATACTAACTCACTTTGGAAGTTTAGGATTTTTATTCCTTATTTTTTTACAGAAACATTTTGAATCAAATCTAATTTGTCGCATCCCTAATAAACATGCTGATTAATTGTATACATTTGTGTTCTAACTAGCTGGCAACTAAGGTGAAAGTGTGCAGTACCTAGCCAACCACATCCTGTTGCATTTTGGATTTTGTCGATGACATAAGTCTAAACTTATTTCTTCAACAAATGTTTTTATTCATCAACAAATTGTAGTTGCTCACTTATTATAATGTGAGTAATACTGTGTTTCAGGCAAACCACTATTAGTCACAAGTCTGCATAGAGGCTGAATATATCCCACCAAACAAAACATTTTACAAGAACAACACAGGCACTACTGACACCTACAGCAACTAAATCTCCTAATGTCAAAGAGCATATTAACACTGTGAGTATTTCATAAAAATTAACATGAGATTTCAGAAGATAGCCATCTGCAAAAGAAAAAAAAATTATAACGTATACTGGTTGCCTAATTCTCCATTCAAAATCTCTAAATATTTTAGTCAACTTCGCCAAAAAGGTGAAAAAAATTGATTTTCCATTCCATTGAGGTCCAATGACCTAAGCCACTGCCTCCTGCACAGCATTGGTTAGAATCCACCCTACTGCAATTTTAGCAAAAACTAAATTATCTTTCTTTCCACACTGTCCTGTCAAATTAGCTATACATTTGCTTGAGAATGTATGTTTTGAAATAATTATTATAGTAAAACAATAAGCAAATGATGTGTTTGCTTAATTAGATAGAGACTGAGAGAAAATGTGGAAAGAGTAGAACATTTTGATGAAAGATGGATTTGTACCCATGCTGCATTGGTACATGTGACCCGGAAGTCGCGGTAAGCCCCCTTGACCACCGTAGGCCACTGCTTAAGGTATTTTAAATGAATCATTTCATTTCTAATTGGAAGCCATTTGAACAACCATGTTATGCATTTCACAGAAAACCATTATAACAGATCAGCAAGGTCTGAGTTCATGTTAACTAATACAATACAGCAATTAGCCAAAAGGCTACTTATTGGTGATCTTCAGCATGAACTAGTCACATGTTAATAACAAGTTGACGTTAACTTTGACCATCCTTAATGCTCAGTGAACATTTAAGGGAAAATTAAAGCCAGGAATTCCATGGTGAGAAGAAATCGCTTAAGTGCACAAATATGGTCCACTTGCCCACATGAACATGCTCTCTCACATAAACACACACACACGTTCCTTAACTATGACTTAACTATTAAGCATATTAAAATGCTATTGATAAGGTTTGGAAACAGATAACTTATCTGTACAAATACCATATGGAGAATTATCCAGAGTGGCCTGTTGCAGGAAAAACAATAGCCTTACCAGGACATACAGCAAAAACCAGAGTTTGACAAATGGTCATTAGCATGAAATCTCAGAGCAGTTAAAGCAAGAGCAAGCAGTAATATTTGCATTTTTTTCCTACAGGTACAAAAAATGACCCAAGCAGATGTCAAAGAGTACAGGCGTGTTTGTGCTCAGCAGCTCATCCGCCTTGCAAATTTAAGTCCTGACAACTGCAAGAGAATTAGTCTCTCTGCTTCCATAAGTAACTCAATTCACTCATTGACCCAGCAATGCACATGTTCTCTTCACATTTCACAAGTGAAAGACCACATTCATGTGGATAAACATTACAGTGATGGAATTTCTAAAAAAACACATTTAGACTTCATAATGCATATTAAGCAAGCAGTCTACGTAAATAATAATCTTCCAATTATATGTAATAAATATAGTACCAAAAACAATACTAAGCTCATGCTCAGAAAAGAGCAGGGAAAGGGGTTGTTAGTAGACTAAGTCAGTCCTGTATTAGATGTCAAACTCATGCATTTAAAGTCATACCTTTGGCATCTTTAGATGCCATATCCCTTTATGTCAAGATACCAGTAGTGATCTGACATGTATCTGACATACATAACCAAACACCTCTGTAGTATTACATACGATGACATTTTTTAATAATAGTGTATTTTTATGTGGTTGGAATATAACATAGTTGAATTCTAGATAATGGTCATAATTATTCTGTTCACACATTATTGGGCCTGAAAACGTACAATAAAATCGACATTTATCATACCACATTCAAAACTTAAACAATAAATATATTGTCAAAGTCCTATTTTTGCACTTGAAAATGCCATTCAGGCTAGTGTCCAACAGGTCCACTTGTTGCTTAAGCTGAAAACAAAGCATCTATGTTTTGCTTCTGATCTCCCCCTACAGCAAGCAGCTTTACTGTCAGAGGTTAAGCCTGATAGAAGTCAATCTGTTTATTGTTATGAACTAATAGTCTAGTTGGTGAAATGCACAGATAATACATTGTGTCTTGCTGGTCTCTTTTTTTTCTAGAAAGCACACTGACTTATAAGTCAGTGACAATAACTAACCAAAAATAATTAGGTGTGGACCCAACCACACAAAAGGGGAACTTGTTTTCAGCACTCAATTCCGCTCCATAGCAGTGGACTTGTTGCACAGCCACAGAAAAACCCTCATGGAGTTCGGTTAATTTAGTTGGGAAGTATGGATCATCACACTTAGAAATAACCAATACATTTCATATTCATTAACATACATACCAAGATATCTGAGATAATGTACACAACAATACACAGAGAGCTTATTACATAGTAAATAAAGAGGCCACCATAATCCTACTGAAGTAGGCATACTGATTGTATGACCTTGGTGATATTAAGCATAAACCAGTGCAGTAGGGGCACTGAACCTATTCCTGTTCTATTTTCAAAACTCTATATTTGCATTAAAGCCAGACGACTTGAAACAACAGGATAGACATAAAAAATCAGTGCACAATTTCCCCAAAGAAATACAAATTTTAAATACCAGCAGAAGGCCTGTGAAACATTTATTATGCTTAGTATAACATGTTAACAGAAGAAAAGCACACAAATGTAAGAAAGAACCTTAAACTTGATAAGTAAGACTTTTATGAGATAATTAACTGTAGCCCAATGTAATTGTTGCACTTGTTTCTTCAAATGTGAAAAAACTTTGAACCACAGAGACTAAAAGTGGCCTTGGCTAGGCTACATAATGCTATCCCTATCCCTGTGATTAATATTCACATTTTAGCTGAGCAGGCAACAATGCCGATCTTAAAAAAGTTGGACATGAAAAATCAGACTGAGCAATGAAGCAGATAAGACATGTTAGATCACACAGCTGGAAACTTCAATGTATTTAGAATGACCAAGTAAAACAAAAAGACAAAGGGAGGCAGTGGCAAATGAAGTGGATAACACTATTACGTTTTGTTGCTCCCAGCTAAATAATAATTGTGTCAGAAAATAAGAAAGACATAACAGTCAAACCAAAAAGATGCTTCCCTCCACTCTCTCTCGAACCCTTAAATTATTTAAGCTATAATTTCAGACTATTTTTGAAAGCAACAGATTTGAGTTTTGAGTTTTATTTCTTAAAAGTATTTTGCCCAGCCCCCTGTACGTACACATGGACAATCTGTGTTAAAAATGTAGGGTGTAGGCTGATAATGAACTATCAGAGAAAATCAAAGTAATTTTCTTAAAATAGCAAATATATCTTATCTACTCTCCAAAACGGATTCGTATTGCCTTTGATCGGCTGAATCTATTCCTCATGTGGAAAATGGAATGCAAAGAATTTGATGGAATTTCAGTAAACCAGATAAAAGAACAAGACATTTACTTACAGCGACTTCGAGGGACGACAGACAACACACGATCAAATGTGTTGGTACAACAAGTATTTGAGCTGAATGTTTTTGCACAGCTCCGAAAATGTTCCACTGAAATATCCAACTCCCGGTTGAGCCAACTATGGAGAAGAAAACAGCAACATATTGATCCGTCATCTTGTCCAAAATTGTCTTTCATAAAATAATGTAAGTCCAATTGTTTCCCGAATCCTGTTAAGAGCTTTCTGAGCATCATGCACAGAACTTACTGAAATACAATAGGGCGTATGGTAGGGCTTTAGAAAAATGTAAAAAATGTCAAAGATTTTCGTGCCATGTCAGTCGAATACAACACTCACTGGACAAAGTGAAAGCACCCTGTTGCAACAGCGACAAGAAACGGCAAGCTATAATCTCGCTGACACAATTACTTTCAAATATATTTTGTGTGAGATTAAAATATGTCCACTCATACTAAAATCATACCTAACCTGTAATTTGTGATGAAAGGCGCAACTTCATCTAAACAGTGTTAGTCTGCAACCATTTTGCATATCATTAACTACATTGAAACTTACCTCAAACACCTCCGTTATTGTTATTTGTTAAAAAAATAAAAAAAGATCGTCCCCCTTTGTTTGTCTTATGTGGGATATTATAGTTTTTGTTAACTGTGTAAAGTTATTCTTGTGTTTCTGGGCCAGCCGGGTATGTGTACGTGAATCTGCAGCGCACCGACAGAGATGCGAAGAATGCTCGGAATGAGAACAGGAATGAAATGAACGCAAAGAGCGAGTTTGCATCGGGGCGGAGCAAAGGTGTCGTCATCCCGAACAGAACAGTCAGGCTAGAGGAGGGACAAGGGACAAAAAATAGGAAGAATGACCTCACAGGACACGTTGAACACAAATTGGAGGGAGTAAGAGGTTCTTTCTTTTTGAAGTTCTTTCTGAAACACCTATCACCACAAAGCTGAATAAAAGTAACAAACAACATAAAAGTAGAAATGAAAATATAGTTAAAGATGTATTGTGGAGTTTTGTATAATTGTAGCCAGTAGTTGTAAAAATGGTGCTCATGAGCCAAAACGGGTCCCTATATTTGTGGGCTGTCATCTGCCTTTGTCTGCTATTCACTAACCCAGGTCCATGGAACTGTGCACCTACCAGTCCACAGCTCATCCCTCATGAAAATGTACTACTGATTGCAATGGATTTGTCTCAAACCTCTGAATGAAATGAACCATGGTTACACAACTAACATCTAATAACCTCTATGGTTTGGCATACAAAATACTTCTATTTTACATGAACAAATCTGTCTCTTTCCATGCAGGACTGTAACATCAAAACATTTTCAAGACAATTATTACTTGATTATTACTTGTCTGCTGTCATGAACTTCTCAATGCCATTTTGTTGTGTTTCATCCGTTGCCTTACAATTTCTTCTTTAGAAAACACTCTACAGTCACTGATTTTGTATCTGTAAAACATATTAAAGTATAAGATATTCCAGTATAAGATATTGGAAACAAACTACATCACCATTTTTACTCAATTTTGTTGTTTGTCAGACACATATGAAAATTCCAAATTAATGAATTAAATACATACAAACATTTGTTTTTTTATTTACACTTCCACAGTTGGAGCATGAAATTAAGCTAGGGAGACTAGACGTCCCGGTTTCAAGCTGGTTTTCACCACAATAATAAGAAGAATACTGTAATGTTTCCACATACGAGTTGGGGCCCAACAAACAACTAAGTATAATTGTGGAGCAAAGCAACAATTCTCATCAAAGCTCAAAGTGTCCCCCTGCTCCACCAACCACAAGCATGCATGATGACCAACATGCATACAAACGCATATACATGTGCACCAGCATTAACGTGTGGTTACACAGGTGTCCTGGTTTGGGTGTTTGAAAATGTGGTCACTCTAAATTAAGCACATACGTTAGTATATATTGAAGGCATAACCATGGCATTTCATTTTTAGGCCCAGTAGCTGCATTAAAAAGAAAAGCATAATTAACAGGCCTAATAGTGCCAGAACTAGAGGAAAACCCAGTATTATGTGTGACAAAACCAAGTTGTAACTGTTGGCTTGGCTATTCCTTGTTCTTGTGGGAGAACTGTGCCACCACACAATCAAGTACACACTGGTAATGTGAGAAAAAACAATCTTGAGACATGAAGCAGCCCTGTCAAAGACCATACAGTAAGTGTTGCATACAGCAAACCTTGTTTGGGCTACATGTCTGATCGTGTATGAGCAAGCCATCTATTAGGAGGCTGTGTTTTGACACCAATTCTTTTAAACAGAGGGATCTATGAAGATGAACGGCTGGTCTTTTGAAGACATCCATCAACATCTGTAACGCCTGTCTGTGCATGTTTAGCAGAGAGAGGGAATGAGAGTGAGAAAGAGAGGTGGGTTTTTCTCTTGAAAAAAGACCAGTATTATACTTTATTATTTTATTGAATCGTGGTTCATTTCCATACATCCAGTATCAGACGGTCTCAATTGCATCATCTTGCTGAAGCCCTACATTGTACATCCCAAGCTGTGACTATTAACCTCCGGCTGAATGTCTGCTTTCCAAGGGCCCCTTATCTTATCAGCTTCTCTCTTCTCCGGGGTGGTGTCTGTTCCCTCAATACCAAACTATTAACCATCAAAAGGGAGTCTTATCTATGCAAATGCAGCAAGCCCTGGAGGACCAACCCCTGCTTCTCTCCAGAGCTGAGTGCAGGACATGTGACACCACCTCAACACCTGAGTACAATCACAGCAGTGATTCATTCACAGACAGGGTCATCTGTCTACAGTGTTTCACAAGCTTCTTGTTAAACATTAGCCCTGCATATCCAGGAAGCCCACTGACGGATCCCAGCGTAATAGCAAACTGTAAAATGGTTCATAGCCTTACATCAGAGGCCTTTCCCATTGCCTTATCAGAGCCGAGTTGCCTGGCAGATTGCGTCCAGGAAATGTGACCATATGAAAATGCATGTTTTTGTGTGTGTGTGTGTGTTTGTGCGTGTGTGTGCGTGTGTGTGTGTGTGTGCCTAGGCGGGAATGCATTTGGACAGTTCAATATTGAGCTAACACTTACTTAGTATGCAATGTGCTGTAGCTTCTTCCTATGCATCAGTGTTAACGTTTGTCTCAAGTTAAACACTGAGATAAAAGTTGTTCTCTTATAATATTACATGTCACAATATGAAAGGAAAATGAGGCATCTGACTGTATGAAAAAAACATTTCTATAAGCCCTGAATCCATTAGCTATCAGCAGAAAAACCTACATCTGAAATTGCTGTGACTCCGCTGGCAAACAGCTTATCATTTAATCTGAGTGAATCTTCTCAAAGAAGTGCTGCATGTGGTGAGGGGAGAAGACAGTGCTCATCACTGCTGAACTGTTTTACCCAAAACAAACATCTCATGTTTCAGTCTCCTCCCCCCATTCACAGAGCTTTCTGAACTCTTTTATGACTAGGTGGGGCTGCAAAGCAATATGAGTGGGGGGGTCTGAATTTTTAGAGGGATGTTAGAAAGGGCAATCCATAATTCAGGAAGATAGGATCAAACAGATGTGCCTGTTATCATTTTACTTAAAACTACTGATGTTTGAGCAGTTAACATCAATACTGTGTAACATTCCAATTAGCTTAAATTTGTCATGAATAATTTGTACTGTCATGTTTTGTCTGACTTAAAATGACAAAATTGTGTGTATACACAAATAGCCTAATTTTGTATTCCATTTCTGTGTTAATTACATAGGTTGTAATTCCAGATATGGATTTTTCCCTCCACAATCCCATTTGCTCATCCCAGAAGCATCCAGGGAGAGCTGCCCTGCTGCCTGACCCCTGGGCAGATAAGGGCCCACAGGTCTGGTGTGGCAGGTCTTTGAACTGAAGCCTTCTGGAGCCTCTGCTCCAGGGGATGCCTTTAGGGCTGCTGGTTTGGGAGGATAGGGAGATGGTGGGGTGTGAGGTGAACCGGCCTGGTGAGTTCACTTCACCACTGCCCTGGTCTTTGACCTCTCCTAATCAGATGGCTCTGGGAGACCAGGTGCAGATCATCACAGGCGGTCTGCTTTGCTGGCTCAAGAGCAACGGCTCGCTGCGAGGAGGAACACTGATTGGCTTTATTAGAAGAAAAGAATGGGGTCAGCAAGGACCGGAGGACCATTCTCTTAGATGGTAAATTACCTGATTTCAATCAAACTTTATAAAGCAATTGGCAGTAAAGGGCCTAAGGTGACTTTGGGCTAAAGCTTTGGACACACTGATCTGTTGGGAACATTGGGCAAATGAGAGCAGGATGAATTCATCTCGGTCGTCTGTGCAAGGGCTGGTCTTTATCAACTGACATTGGAACAATGGATATTAATATATCCATTGGTCAATCAAAAGTTCAGCGTAGCATTTGTGTCCATCACAATGGGAAAAACATTCTAAATTTGGGTCAAGTCATCTCCACTGTTCTTCAATGAGAGGATCCCTGTGAGAAAGCATTGGAAATCATGAATACAGATAAAATGATTTTACCAGTTTGGCCAGTCAATATAGGCTGATGTCACATTAATATATTGAAAAGGGAAATGCAGAATAAATTATTTGGTCGGTGGTGATTTGACTGTATGCATTTTTTTACATGCCTATTAATATTCAAACAAATCAATGATCTGTGTCTCAAAAAAATATGGACACTCCATAGGGACATCTGAATTTAGATTGAGAAAGCATTGGAACGAAACATATCAAGTCTAAGATCCAGCCTTATAGTACACAAATATTAAAATTACCACTAATTAAATACCATGGCAATTCTTTAGCACCAGAAGCATCAACAGTATATTGACCATACATTTAAGTTTATTGGAACTACAGACATTCAGTTCCAGCCTGCAAACCAACCAAATATGTCAGCAGATGCCATCTTGTGGTCAATTTGAAGAAGTACTTTCTCAACAATTTAAGGAATATTTAGAAATCTATGGTACTATAATATGAGGTCAGAGTAGAGCTAGAGTTGAACATCATGACCACTGTGATGTACTGAACAATGATACATTGAGGGATGTTCTGATTTTTGCAAAGCTGGGAACTAAATGAATCTGTGACAATTCTAATTAATATGCCCATGTCATAATCATCAATGGTATTTTACAAAAACAATTAAAACATTTCTTCATTTTTCATACTTTTCAGATTGCAGAATAATAGTGAAGACACCAATACTATGAAATAACAAATATTGAGTTATGTAGCAAGCAAAAAAGTGTCGAACAAATCAAAACCTTTCATATGGTAGATTCTTCAAATCAGACACACATTGCCTTGATGACAGCATAGCACCCTCTTGCATTTTCTCAACCAACTTTATCTTCAGGCTGTGTATAGGCTATTTGACCAAAAAGGAGTGGGATGGTGCAGCATCAGATGACCTTACCTCAACAATTACCAGACATCAAACCAATTGAGCTGGCCCGCAGAAAGAAGTAAAACCAGCCATGTGCTCGGCATATGTGGGAACTTCATCAGTAGAGTTGGAAAAGCATTCCAGGCATAGCTCATTCCAAAGAAATACAATTTAAATCCTGTGTCACTGTCCTAAGAATTTGAGAATTCACTGTATATGAAGAGGGGGTGATATGATGTAGAATTTCACAATAAAATAAAACCCATCATGTCAGTAAAACGCACCACTTCAATTTTGAGGGGTTGGGTTAAATGCCGAAGCCGAATTTCAGTTGGACCTTTTGCAAAGTGACAAAATATCCCTCTTTCCTGGAGTCTGAGGACAAAGTGTTAGACTGACAACGAAACACAGTTGTGACATAGCAGGGCAGGATGCTAGCTGGTTATGATACAGAGGGCCTGTCAGAAAAGCAAAAGTATGTATGTATCATACTGACAGAAAACATGAACCCAGTGACACAGTGACATTCTCGACCAGTCGCATGACTGTGTGAACCCCAGATTAATGGATACAGTCCCCTCCAAAAGTATTGGAACGGCAAGGCAAATTCCTTTGTTTGTCATGTCCTGACTATGCCCCTAGCCATCTTCGCGCTGGCTGGGGCCATAGTCAGGACGTGGCCAGAAGAGGTGCCTCTAGGCACCTCTATGTTCTTGGGTCTCCCCAATTGGAGGCAGGTGTTGGTTGTTGCCTCCAATTGGGGAACCTATTTATGTTGAGTGTTTGCCCACACTAGTGTGGATTATTGTGGCTTGTCAGCCGAAGGCGATACAGCACTGTCCTTTGTTCTGCATTAGGTTTCCTTCCTTCCTTCCTTCCTTCCTTCCTTCCTTCCTTTCTTTCTTAATTAAACTATGGATTACAACCCCAACTCCGTCTCTGCGCCCGTGTCCTTCAACCAGAAATATGACATCGTTTTTGTTGTTCACTGAAGACATTTGTGTTTAAGATCAAAAGATGAGTATGAGACAAAAGTTCAGAATCTCAGCTTTAATTTCCTGGTATTCACATGATTGAGTCCAGTTGTTGATTAAAGGACTTAGATATGAAAACAAGGATATAATGTAAAAGGTAAAGTAATTTTGTAATTCCAGAGGTGTCAGCTTGCTAATTATTATACTTTTTTGACCTTCAACTGAGGCCCAGGTCCCTTTTGCAGCTGAGCCCTGTATTACCTCAATCAAATACAAAATGGAAAGATAAAATACAATAAATAATTTCTCATTTTAATAAAAAGTACAAAAAATGCATTCTAGGCACTTAATGTTAGTCAAGATCATTTTGAATCGCATTCCATGTTTGTGGAAGGCAGTTTCACCCTATTCAAAATAGTCAGTGGTGTTTCCAGGACTATCCAATCCTGAGAGTGTATTTCATAACTAGTGCTTTTCCAACAAACAATTTAGTCAATATCAAGATACGGTACCAACATTTTTTTACCAATGTAAGTTTAATTGGGAGACTGGATTGGATTTCAGTTAGACTGAGGAGAATGTTCTCCACATATAAAGAAATTGTATTCAGAGAATCTGTAGTGTTATAAGCGTGTATCGCTGCGTGCAAACTTGTTGTTTACATGAGAGGTTTTATGGCTAATCCAAAGAGCAGTGAGCTACGGTACTAGGGATTTTCAACTGGGACCCCTAGAAGTTGATAACATTTCAGGAACCTGTCACCAATGTTAAATGTCTGTAAATTGTAAATGGCTACAGGTTTATTCTACAGGGGCATTCTACAAAAACATATCTCTTCCATAAAGAGATATATAGTAACTGCAAGTTAGAGGTTATAATGATGAAGAGACTTCTAAAATGAAAGAATGAGTTATGGATAGGGAGGTTTGGTTTTAAGTCTTCAAGTCAATGGTTAAGAAATATTTTTTATTATGCATTTTTTTGTTGAATTATTGAATTAGCTCAAATGAATCAAATATTATTAAGTGTGATTGATTTTATATATTTATTTTTAATCAATTGTATTTATGTATTTGGATTAAAAAATAACCCTGTATAGCTCTGAGTCAGACTGTTGCTAAACTAATCGCCAGAAAATTCCTTGAACAGAATTTAGGATCCCATCTCCACATTTCATTAACATTATTTCAACAGTATTTCATTCTGAAATCAACTCAAGTTAGCTAGCTAGCTATGCACAGCACAAGTCATGAAACATGTCTCTGTCCACGTCTCTGGTCTTTGATAATCTCTATAGGTCTGTGTTATGGAGAAACATCAGCCTGTATCACGCTATGTCATGTCAATGTATTGACAACTCCAATACCCACCTTATACAGAGCAGGTGGAAGTGTTCCCTTGTTTATGAAGTGTACAAACATACTGTATGAGTAGGGTGAGAGTTCACATTTTCTCACAGAATTCACAGGGGAACAAAACTGGATCAGGGGGTCTTACTATTTTTATGGTTTGATTTGTTTCTTGTATTTCCATCAACTATATCTCTACATTTATGAAGTCATATTCTCAGTGTTCAGGGAGGGGAGAGTAGAATCAGTTCCCATTTAGAGATTTTACCCTGAGGATATTACACTCAATGACAATTTAATGCTGTTCTCTGGCCCAAAGTTTTCATGGTTTGTTGTCAAATTCAAAATATGTTTTGATATAGAGAAGGAATTTACCTTTTTAATTGTAGCTTATAAGATCTTATTTTTATCTAATTTCAGAATGGTTTTCCTTTCTTCATAATTAAATCTCAAGCATTTTAGAAATTAGTAACTGAATTTGCCTTTCACATTTCTATAAATTCTTCCATAATGTGTAGATGACTGGAATGCTACATGATGTGCCCTCAGAAAATATTCACAAATCAATAGTTCTGTGAAGAGCTGAGCTTTTAACCTTCATACTATGAAGGAGGAAGTAAGTGAGCAATTATATGCCATTAAAATGTCCTGGTACTTTGTATTAGTGAAGTACGGGACAAAAAAAGTTGGGACGCTAAAAATGTTTCTAAAAAAGTTGGGATGCTGTGCAAAATACTAATAAAACTGAATGCATTTATCCCATATTTAATCGAAACTCAGAAAAACAACATATACAATTTTGATATTGAGAAATGTTTTTGTTTTGGTAAAAATACAAGCCCATTTTGAATTTGATGCAAGCAACAGGTTCAAGAAAGTTGGGACAAGGGCATATTAACCACTGTGTTGCATCACCTCTTCTATTAAAAATACTCTGTAAGCATTCAGGAACTGAGGAGACCAATTGCTGTAGTTCTGGAAGTGAAATGTTTCCCATTCTTGCTTGGTATACCATTTCAGCAGCTCAAAAGATCTGGGTCTCTTTTGTTGTATTTTTTGTTTCAAATGTTTTCAATGGGTAACGGGTCTATACTGCAAACAGGCCAGCTTGGCACCCGGACTGTTTTTGCTATGGAGCCATCCTGTTGTAATATGTGCAGAATGTGTTTTGGCATGGTCTTGCAATAAGCAAGTCTTTCCCTGAAAAATACGTTGTCTGGATGGCAGCATATGTTGCTTCAAAACCTGTATATATTGTTCCACATTAATTGTGCCTTCAAAGATGTGCACATCATCCATGCAATGTGCACTATAATGCCACGTTTCCACTGGTGCTTTACCCTGGGTCCAAGGCTACACCAGTGACTTATGCTTATGTTGGCGCCAGACTTTTCTGTTTCCAGTACACATATGGTACCAAGGACTTCAGAACAGCCCCGCATGGGGAGGGAGGAAAAATTTGGTGGCAGTGGTCCAGGGTCTTGTTTGTATACTGATGTTTTCACAGAAAGATGGAGGCAAATGCAGGGGTTGAAGAAGGGTACGAAAAGGGAATGAAATGTAAAATGCTGTGTGCTACAGAACACAAAATAGACTATACACAAAAACATGGAACGCCACAATACAACAATGACTGACAAGGAGAAAATGCCAGAACTAAATACACGGACCAACAAGGTAAACAGAAACAGGTGTGGGCTAAACACAGGTGAAAGGAATAAGCTGATTAACTGAAATGAGAACAGGAAGACCAAACAAGGACATGACAAACAAAGGACACACAGAAAACACGGAGTGGAATAGTCCCATAAGGCTGGGACCATCACCGTACCCATCCCTTCATGCGCGGCTAAGGCCACAGGACAAAAGGAACAAAGGGCGGGGCACAAAGGTTGAGGCTCCGCCTCATGACAGGGACTGGGAACAGGAACGGGCAGAAGCCCTGCCTCCAGGCTAGGGTCAGGCGATGGCGGAGGTTCCAGAGCGTGGAGAGCAGGAGCCGGGGTGTTAGGAGCCGGGAGAGTCAGGAGCTGTCGTCCCACCCCTCCGGGGGCAGCAGCAGGAAACTTTCTTCTAGACACTCTGGTGGTGATGGCGGACCTAGCTCCTCGGGTGGCCACCGCGGGTCGGTCCCCTTTGGAGAATACAAAACAAACTATACACAGAAACGCCACACTAAAACAATGACCAACAATGATGAGGAGAAAATGACAGAACTAAATACGTGGACAAAGAAGATGAACAGAAACAGTTGGGGGCTAAACACAGGTGAAAGGAATAAACCGAGTAACTGAAATGTAAACAGGAAAGACCAAACAAGGACAGGACAAACAAAAGACGCACAGAAAACACGGAGCGGAACAGTTCCATATGACTGGGACTATCACATATACGGTCACTTCTTTGCATGGTTTGTGTTTACACTTGCATTTGTGATTGCAGCAACATACTTTGTTCAAAGACAATAGTTTTTGGAAGTGTTACTAAGGCCATGCAATGATTTCCACTACAGAATCGTGTCTGCTTTTAATGCAGTGCTGCCTGAGGGCCCAAAGAGCACGGCCATCACAAGCCTTGTGTACAGAGATTTCTCTGGATTCCCTGAATCTTTGAATGATATTATGTACCATTTATGATGAGATCCCAAAATATTTGTATTCCTTCTGCACTATTTGCCTGCACAGTCTTTCACAGTGAGTGAGAGTGATGAACCCCCCATCTTTACTTTTGAAAGACTCATCCTCTCTGGGATCAGGTTACATACCTGTTTACCAGTTAAACTAATTAGTTGTGAGATGTTTCACCAGGTTTTTTAGCATTACACAACTTTTCTAGTCTTGTAGTTGCCTCTGTCTCAGTTTTTTATTAAATATTTTGCTCGCATCCAATTCTAAGTGGGCATATATTTTTCAAGAAACAAAAACATTTCTAAGTTTCAACAGTTCGTATGTTGGCTTTGAACTATTTGATACTGAATATAGTGTTTTATGATTTGCACATCATTGCATTCCCAACTTTTCTGGAAATGGGGTTGTATAATTAAAATGGACTTGAGAATGAATGTAGTATTCTGTGGGGTTACAGAGTCAAATAGATGTAAATAGACTTTCAAGAAAGTATTTATTATTTCACTACAGTCAGAAGTTGGGAGCACAGCAGAAGTTGGTCTACCAAATAATCAAGCACAGTTTAGGTCTTCACCAGTTACCAAATTAGATATTCAGTACTAGAAATGTAATAAAAAGGGAATTCCTTTCCATCTCAGAATTGCCAAACCTCCCCTATGGCAGAGAATATAGAATTGACCCAACTATTTTATGGTCCAGGGAAGGCAGGACACGAGGCGCAGAGCAAGTACAGGAAAACATCCTTTTAACTGTAACAACAGTTAAAAGGATGCAGAGGCAACCCACAAACTAAGGCACCATACAAATGGAGTAAACAATGATTCACAAACTAAAGAACTCAAAGGGCAACTTAAATAGGGACTCCAATTAAAGGCAACATGGAGCAGCTGACTCTAAATGGGGCCAACCAAAACAGCAGTGCAGAGATGCCTGTGGCCCCTAGGCATATAGAGATGCCTAAAGCCCCCAGCCAGGACCTGACAATCTAGCTGCGTCTAAACCCAATATGGGAGTCATTCTTTAAATTGGCTTCATTAAGAAATGCTAGAACCTTGCCTCTTATTTGGCTGGTTAAGTCCCTTTGCATTCCAAGAGGTGAAAGTAAGCCTCATTTGTACCTGTCAAATAATAGTGCACAGCATGTTTCAATAGAAATGTGTAATTGCATCTAGACTAGCAGAGAAAAATAGGACCAGCTGGTTTATCTGAGCCTCCACAGAGTAATTTCTCTTTTCCGCCCCTAATTTGCCCTTGTATCTCTGCTTTTTCCCTGCCAACCTAATGCCAGAATGAGTCCTTGACATCTCCACATCCTCAAAACCAATACCTATTATTGTCTGATGATTACTTAATTGGTTCATTGTAAATTTTTTAAATGCATCAGAAACACATACACAAACGCATTGATTTAATGTCTTCTCCTGTGTGTGGATGTACATATTTCAAACAACACAGCTTTTATCGGGGGCAACAGGTGCTCTCCCCTTCATTGAAGCGATAGATAGAATTTTGCAGAATATGGGTAAAAATTCCAAAAACTAATTTAATTACAATTTATGTTTTTTTACTGTATTTACTTACTAACTCTATGTTTATTCTGTTAAATTGCAGCTTGAAGCAAGCCTGATTGTAACTTATAAATAAGGTTCTCAACTGATTTACTGTATCTGGTTAAATAGCTAAAAGTATCCTTGGCATTAAAGTATGTGCAAATAATTCATGTGCTAATTATGTCTCTTTTGATCTTGCTGTCTTTGCCCATAACCTGCCAAAATCTGGCATCCAGCTCATACAGTGGGGACGCCAAAATGCATTCTTTCAGGCCATCAAGGCCAGCTTAAACAAATCCTGCCTTTTTATATACAGTATGTCAGTTCAGTCTTGTTTTCCCTCTCTCCCTCTCTCTCACTCTCTCTCTCTCGCTCCCCCTCTGTGGGTGCAGGCACTTGGCTGGTTATGCTAGTCTCTAAGCAACAGCTGAGGTTTTGATGTCTAAATGTTTGTGCACTAAATGTCTCTTTAATTCAATTCCATAATGCAGTGTTTGAAGATATGGATCAATGCCTGCTGCCTTTGATGGTCACCCTGGTACTCAGAGGCATGTAATTGTACCAATCCTGCACTACAGAGAACAAAAAGGGCCTCATAACATGATGCTTCCAACGTGGACATGCAGATCCTTTCAATGTGGTCTCATCACAAAGAACATTGAGCTATTTATAAATTACATCACATGAATGATAAGTGTGCAACCATGTATTGAACCTTTACTTCTTTGTGTACTGGAATACAATTATACAGTAAGCATGTGTCACACCAACCTTGCCTTGGACAGCTTGCAATACAGTAAGAAATATACCAGACCAGGTACTTTGTTAATTCGCATATATGATCATATCCAAATGATCACCCTCTGCTAGAGCAATAAATATAAAGGAATATAACAGGAGCGAGAGTAAATTAATTAGTACATTTCCTGATTTGAAGGGAAGTGACAATTTAAAGAGAACAATTATATCCTACAGGTAGCAACAGATTTGTCTTTGAATTTGATTACCCCACAGAAATAATATGTTCTGGAAGAGGTAACCATTATGGAATAATGAATTTAATAAGACACTTTAGTTCTAGTCAATACACTAGTAATAAAAAATTTGTATTTTTATATTGCAACATTACATGTAAAACAGAATAATCTTAACTGAATAAGACTTTTACATACTTGACTGTTCATTCAGCAGAAGTTCCTTACCAGTAAAACGCAGACATTACAGTTTGTGACAGAATGCATATATTAAGTTAAGATTAAAACAGATGCACGCGTAGGTTTTCTCTGAGGTAAAGGGTTTGAAAAATATTAAATCAAAGCATGTTTTTAGAGCATTGTTTCATGTCGTGCCAACAAAAAAATAAGTTTAGTGCAGCCCATGGCTTCAGCAAAGAAAGAATCTCACCCTTTAGAAAGAAGTGAAAATCAAGAGAAGAAAATGATGTGTTTCTAAAAGGGGCATAGCTGCCTTTCTGCTAATACTTTGACCTGCTTTAATTATAGAAAATCCCAAAACTCTTACCACACATTATTTAATATTTTCTATATATTTTTTAATCTGCTTGAAGATAATAAACAGGAACAAAAATTGTAATAAGGGAAAATGTTGTAAACCATCTTGAAATGCATGAAATGTGACAAACTATCAATGCAAAAGTAAAAGTAGTAGAAAATCTGCAGTATCACACCCTTGTTCCCTCATAATTTCTCAGCATACAGTAACTGCCCTCATTTCATTGAGGCAAGAGAGGATCATAGCTATAAATCTTGTGGGGAGGCTTATTTGATATAATGAATGGAGAGAGGGAAGTAGAAGAAGGAATGGATGGGTAATTATGTTTAATGGCAGCAAACGCTTCTGTTCAAGACACCTTTCCACACAATGCTTGATTATGGGTGGTCATTTTAGCGTTCTGATAAAAACGCAGAGCTCAGTCCCTGGACTTGTCTGATAATAGCATGGCTGAAATCTGTCAGAACAATGGAGCATTGAAATGCATTGTCACAGTCCTTCCATGAAGGTCCAAGCCTTCAGATCTTGGTTTCAATTCCTGGCAACAGTGGTATTTGTTTAACACATCACAAAAAGAATGATGGAGAAAAACAGAGGGTCAGAAGTTAGTTAGGTTAAAGTATTGAAATTAGATAGACAACAACTGATTTCACAAGAAAAAAAATATTAGGAAAAACATTACCATTTACGTAAGCACAGAACTGAACAATGAGCTTTTCAGCTTTAATCAAAGATTCAAGCAAGAGAACTCACTTTCCTTTTTTTGCTTAAATAAGCCAGTTGGCATGACACACTAAGAGCCTCTTAATAAGAGCCTCTTAACTAAATGTAAGTGGCTGCACATAAAAACAAACTATATGTATCAAAGCAGGAAAAAACTCAAACCTATATTCTATACTTGTCATGCATGATCTGCTGTACTGCCCTTTAATGTACATAAGTGTTTTTATTCAAAGGAAAAATGTTACTATTATATTCACATCTCAGTTCTTGGCAGAGCTATTCCATCAGTGCATTGTCAATAAATTATTTCATGAATTGCATGTAAAGGACCTCTGCTTCTTACCAATACTACAGGCTAGGTTTGCCACCATGCAGAGTTCAGCTCACTGTTTACATTTCATGATTATTAATTAGCAAAAAGAGGACTCTCATACTCAAATGGAATGCACTGTTTATTTACACATGAAAACAGAAAGAATCAGGACAAACAAATACCAAGAACAAATATAGCAGCAAGCATCACTGAACGGGTTCACAGGATGAGACACTGTAACAGGAAAACACCAAACAGGGTCCAAAAATGTATAGACATCTTTATTGTTACTAATTTAACTTCACATAGAAATTGAAGGATTCTTTTCATTTTGGAGGGGAAAATAAATATGTAGTTATTATATGGTCAGTTTTTATAAAAATTATTTTACCCACATGTTGGCAGCTTGCACATTTTGTATAGACATCGTGGTAGATGGAAATTCTCAGAGGTTGGTGGGATTGAATCCTCCATTCAGTGATTTAATTGTCCAATCGTCCATCTTCAGAACATTTAATAAAAGATAAAATAACCAAAATCTGAGACAATAAATCTTGCCCATTCTTCTTTCCAAAATGTATCAAGCTCTGATGAGTTGGATACAAGGACCTTAAGGTAACTGTAATTTTCAGCTAAAATGTCAATAGGGAAAATGACATGTTCGTGGATCCAACACTGACCAATGCTTTTGAAGAACATTATTCAGAATTTTCTCTGAAAGTTCCTTCATTTTTTATGGTTAGGATTTGTACTGTGGGACCTCCAAAAGACATTTGTTTCTTTTCATTTGGTCATTATTGACTTTTATGTGTTGATCACTGGCAAAGAGTCCTGATAACATCCATTTTGATTGCACAATACAATGTGGAAATTACCAAACGTCTGAATAATTTTGAGAACAACTGGTCAGCACTTATGAAGTTTGGCAATATCACAAACAGCATGTCATAATATCTTCATATTATGATATGAAAATGTGGATGCTGTCTAGTAATTTAACACAAAGTTAAATTTCTTCCACCAAAGCTATCTACCTAATGTTGATTGGTAGCTGCTTGCTAACATTGATATAAGATCCCATAAACCCAGCTGCCTCCTGTCTTGTTGCTACAGTGATTGCAGACTCCCATGTTGGCTGTAACTGTCCACAGTCGGTCAAAAGTAGCATTGCTGAGACACATTTTGAGCTATGGATATATAGTGGGGCGAACAAGTATTTGCTGATTTGTGTCATTTGTATCACTTCAACTGTGAGAGACGGAATCTAAAACTAAAATCCAGAAATCACATTGTATGATTTTCAAATAATTAATTTGCATTTTATTACATGACATAGGTTTTGGATCATCTACCAACCAGTAAGAATTCCAGCTCTCACAGACCTGTAATTTTTTTCTAAGAACTCCTCCTGTTCTCTACTCATTACCTGTATTAACTGCAACTGTTTGAACTTGTTACCTGTATAAAAGTCACCTGTCCACATAGTCAATCAGACTCCAATCTCTCCACAATGGCCAAGACCAGAGAGCTGTGTAAGGCCATCAGGGATTAAATTGTAGACCTGCACAAGGCTGGGATGGGCTACAGGACAATAGGCAAGCAGCTTGGTGAGAAGGCAACAACTCTTGGTGCAATTTTTAGAAAATGGAAGAAGTTCAATCTCCCTTGGTCTGGGGCTCCAGGCAAGATCTCACCTTGTGGGGATCAATGATCATGAGGAAGGTGAGGGATCAGCCCAGAACTACACGGCAGGACTTGGTCAATGACCTGAAGAGAGTTGGGACCACAGTCTCAAAGAAAACCATTAGTAACATACTACGCCGTCATGGATTAAAATCATGCAGCACCATGCAAGATCCCCCTGCTCAAGCCAGTGCATGTCCAGGCCCGTCTGAAGTTTGCCAATGACCATCTTGATGATCCAGAGGAGGAATGGGAGAAGGTCATGTGGTCTGATGAGACAAAAATAGAGCTTTCTGGTGTAAACTCCACTCGCCGTGTTTGGAGGAAGAAGAAGGATGAGTACCACCCCAAGAACACCATCCCAACGATGAAGCATGTAGGTGTAAATATACTTCTTTGGGGATGCTTTTCTGCAAAGGGGACAGGGCGACTGCACCATATTGAGCGGGGGATGGATGGATGGGGCCATGTATCGCGAGATCTTGGCCAACAACCTCCTTCCCTCAGTAAGAGCATTGAAGATGGGTCGTGGCTGAGTCTTCCAGCATGACAATGACCTAAAACATACAGACAGGGCAACTAATGGGTGACTCTGTGAGAAGAATCTCAAGGTCCTGGAGTGGCCTAGCCAGTCTCCAGACCTGAACCCAATAGAAAATCTTTGGAGGGAGCTGAAAGTCCGTATTGCTCAGCAACAGCCCCGAAACCTTAAGGATCTGGAGAAGGTCTGTATGGAGGAGTGGGCCAAAATCCCTGCTGCAGTGTGTGCAAACCTGGTCAAGAACTACAGGAAACGTATGATCTCTGTAATTGCAAACAAAGGTTTCTGTACCAAATATTTAGTTCTGCTTTTCTGATGTATCAAATACTTATGAAATGCATTAAAATGGAAATTATTTAAAAATCATACATTGTGACTTTCTGGATTTTTAATTTAGATTCCATCTCACACAGTTGAAGTGTACCTATGGTAAACATTACAGACCTCTACATGTTTTGTAAGTAGAAAAACCTGCTAAATCAGCAGTGTATCAAATACTTGTTCTCCCCACTGTAGACATATATTCAGCTAACAGGTGGATATAGTCATGCTTAATTTAAGAGCAGCATGTGTAGTTACAGTGTTAGTAGCTTTAGTGAAATAACAACCTCAAGATTTACAATGCCCATCCCGGCAGGGATTAGGAATGAGGAATGGGATGTATCCAAAAGTCAACAATGAATATACAGTCTCAAATTGTCAGACCTTGGGCAACTGCTCAATATCAGGTAACCATAGTTTGTAGAACACTAGAAGGGCTGATATCAGAAAGCCCTGATACATCAAAATGGAACAATTTGGCCACCATCTTACCTGGGATCTGTTCTAAATGATAAAAGTGGTTGTGGGTAAGTAGAATTTAAAGTTTTTATAACAGTTATCTTTTCTTGATATTATATGAATAACCCCTGTCATGCATAGCATAATGCATACAATGACTGTAGCTTTCAGAATGTTAACAAACAAATCAATCAAAATAAGTTACTTTTGTAGACAAAATCTACTCAACATTGCTAGCTAAATCGTCTGATTATATACAAAGATAATATCATTTCATGAAAACATTTGTTTTTACAAATACGTTGTGTTCAATGTTGATTCAAGATTCACTTTAGTAAGCTCATGTAAAAAACTGTAAAACAATGAAAGAATTCTGATACCGCAAGACTATATAATATGTAGCTAAAAATCTATGATTTGCTAATATAATCAGTGATTTAAACCTACAGGGTTTATACAGAACAGTTACAGATCCTTATAGGGAGACTAATGGAAAGCTGAAAGGTGTTGAATTGCTAAAACAAACCAGACTATTCCTTTCTGATTGACTTTTCATGTTTAACTTTGTAAAGATTACTTTTGTAACTCAATGATCTGTTTATCACATAACTGAGGCACTGACAGATAATAAGAAACTTAATAAAATGCTGGAAAGCTAGTCCATGTTTTAAGATTAGAATTTTGCAATACTCTTCTTTCTGATTACCTGATAAGACTCTAAATAAACTTCAGTGGTAAATGCGGTTAAATGTGGTAAATGTGAAGGTAAACCCCAAGGTAGTGGATTTACAAACCATCCTTGACAAATTTGCGTGACGTTCTCTTTTCTCAACTGGGATATATTCTTTCCAATGTCATTGGCTTACTTGTGTTCGTTCCCCTGTGTCATTGCCTTCACTCACATTTTTCTGGTTTCATGTTGAATCTTTAGAGGACCTGAGCCCATGATCACACCATCAGGACTACCTGGCCTAATGACTTCTAGTTGTCCCAGTCCTATGCTCCTGTTGTGTTGCAGATTTAATCGCTACCAAATCATTCCTGCTGGCACTGCCTACAATTCATCTGGTCATCCCTGTACTTGTCCACCTGGTTGTGGTTATCTGGATTCTGCCTAAAGACTCTGGACACAGCACATCTGCATATATTCAAATGCTGTTCATCTGCACATACAAAAAAGGTCATGTAATCTTATTAACTTCAACGGACACAGTCAGAGCAAACCTCATAATTTAGCTCCTCCCTGGAGCTGGATCCAGTATCAACCTAGGTTGCGACCCTACAAGGAAGCCATACTGCATCAACTCTTGTTGCTTGCCCTTTGGTATTTCAGGCAAGGTATCTGTAAAAACTAAACTTTGTGACAACTGGTGACTTAAATAGGCCTTTATGAAATAAATGTTATCGATTTTCAGGTCTGCAAGCAGGGAAACAGTGAATGAGTGGTTTGGCTCCATGATAGTCGGAGGAAGAAAGTATTTTAATCTGATGGTGCAATGTGTACTTTGAGGAAATGTGAACAAAATACATATTGCACTTTGTATGTGGCGAAGGTCTATATGCAGATGGCTTGACACCTAGCCTCCCTAACTGATTCAGGTCATACCCCTCTTTTCCCTGTTTTTCACTTGCATTAGTAATGCATCACTGCCTCAACCCATAGCTTCTTTTAATTTTACGTCTGGCTTTCCTGGTTCTAATTCTTGTTTGTGAAGAAAAAATAACCAAAACTGACACATACTGATACCACAATTGGCTTTATATCAATAACTCCTCCTCTGGCATCATCCATCCATATGCAAGGATGTCAACTGAGAATCTTCTAGCCTATTGGTGCTGTCTTTGTGTATGAATGAACTAACACAGTACAACCTAAGATACTTTGAAGCCTTCAAACTATATTTCATGGTCCTTCCATGTGTATTTAAGTACTGCCATGGACAATGTATGAAAATCCTAGCCTTGAGGTGAAAACACCTGCGCGGAATCATGGTCTAGCAGCCTGATCACCTCCAGGAATAAGACGTTTAGTATGTCGGGTCAAAGTCAAGACGTTTCTTCTTTCAATTCTGTTCAGCTTCTAAAGACTTTACAATGCTTTTATATGCATTATATAAATGTGATCTGAAGGCTCTTCAACAATTTGTCAGACTTTATGGTAGATAAATGTGTCATTACTGTGTAAAATACTCACAAATCAAAAATATGGTATAAACCACTATGTCAAATAATATATGAACCTGTGTCTTATAAAAGGTGACATTTGCTGTAGACTGACATGTGCTCTAAATTCAAGTGATGTAAGAATACAGCTCCAGAAGACACTTACCTTGATAATTGCTCCAAACTTAAGGGAAATGAAATGGCTTGCTTCTGGAACCAAGTAAAATGTGCTTCTGTTGTCTGTTGTTAAATCAATTTAAAACAAACATGTTTGTATGTGATGTTAATTATTTATCACTAGCTGCCTAAATATAGTCCATGCACCACAAAGAACTCTGCAACTGCCTCTGAGGCAGAGTGCTCACAGAATGCTTCAAAACACATGCATTGCGGTAGAAGTCCATTCATTACTGTGGATTCAAATTCGCACAAAACCGACTTCTTTGCTGGACACACATGCAATGGAAAAGTAATGTTTTCAATTTACACTAAGTCAAGTTTATCCATTGAAATCACTGAAGCCAAGCAGCCAAGCTAAGATTTTCATCATACCAATCCAGAAGAATGCAAATTATATTGTAAATGTCCCAAATAGTATACGCTTAAGAGATTTGGTATCATACTGATTATTTTCTCTTGTTTATTTTGGTCCAATCATTGTGTAGTTGCCAGTTCAAAGAATATTTGTAAATTACAAATACGTACAATTATTTTTAGTTATGGAAGAATACAAAGGCTTTATGGACCTGAAAATCTGTTGTCCATATTACTTCTCAACACAAGCTACAATTCAAGTAGCCTGGGGGACATTGAAAGACACACTATAATTTCACTATTGTATCTAACTTTCTGTAATATTCTACCTATATATAGCTGTTTGGCACCACTAGCCTAGGATACATATAAAGTGTTTGTGTACTCAATTATAGTATGTTATATTAAAATCCAGATGGTTTGAATTCAGAATGCTGATTGGCTGACAGCAGTGGTACAGTATATGAGACCATATGCCATGGGAATCACATCACTAGACTAGTTACTGCTCTGATTGTGTCTGTAACTGATTTCTAAGCGCAATTAGGAATCTTACGAGTTTGTGATATATTGACAATATACCATGGCTAAGTGCTGTGCCCAGGTACTCTGCAATGTGTAGTGCCTAAGAACATCTCTTAGTCGTGGTGTACGATTCTTTGTACCATTTTGCATTGATATATGCTGACAGATTGGATTTGTCAGACTGATAAAGTGTTTGAGCTCAGGCATATTTTGATGCAACCTTGTAATCTTACTTTCAAGGAATTCTTTTCTGTGATGTTTATCTGCACTTCTTCCCCCCTTTACCTCAGTCAAAGGAGGCCAATGTCCCCAGTAGGTATTGCATATCTTAGTTCATGAACCCCCCACTCCCCAGGGATTTGAAGCATTCTTTGGATTGGGATGGACATATGTCAGGTTAAATCCAGTATTATTTGATTATGAAACTGTACATTGTCAGAGTGTAATTAAATTCACTCGATGTATGATGAAAACATCAAATCCTTGTAGGATATGTCTGTGCTGTTCTATACCTGAATTGATGATAGAGCAGTAACAATAGAGAAAGGAATGCCACAAGTTTGCTACAGCCCAAGGCCCATGATTAAACTTCAACTCAGACATTGAAAAAACTTACGACCTTCAAATTAAAGTACACGAGGGCATCAATTTTGGTCAAACTCCCACACAATTATAACGGATGGTTGTTTCATTTTATACTCAACCCAGGATTTTATAAACAGGATTTCAGTTTGTTCTTGTTGTCCTGTAGAATCACATAGGTTTATGCAAACAATACTCTGAAACATGCCTTGGCCACCCTTTTTTATGAACAGAGTGTTAACAAATAGTCAAAAACAATGATAAATCATTCCTTGGTTAAGGTCTGTCTATAACAGCTTTATGCTATCTGTACAATAGTACTTCTTTGGTAAATTATGAGCAAAAATGCCACTGCAGATGCATCGTTGTTAAAAGCACTCTTAAATATCTGCAATTATAGATGAAAGCAATTTAAGGTACAGCAAAAATATGCAGTATATAAATGAATAGTACATGGTCCCACATCATTGAAAAACGTTCAGAGCCAATTCAAGACCTATAGTTTTCTTTTCTTTTTTAAATAAACAGTTGATTTGCACAATCTATCTGTCTCTTTTTAAACTGAAAAACATACTATTCAATTATTCAGATCCTTCATGCATTTTCAAGATAATTCCTGTAGACTTCAAATTGGGGAGGAATGACATGGGAAGAACCATAAAACAAATGGGGGAGGAATGACATGGGAATAACCATAAAACAAATGGGGGAGGAATGACATGGGAATAACCATAAAACAAATGGGGGAGGAATGACATGGGAATAACCATAAAACAAATGGGGGAGGAATGACATGGGAAGAACCATAAAACAAATGGGGGAGGAATGACATGGGAAGAACCATAAAACAAATAGGGGAGGAATGATATGGGAAGAACCATAAAACAGCATTATTTGTTAACAGAAAGAGATAGTAAATTATTTAACTTCCTTTAAGAATCCTTCAAGAATACAGATTCCTACAGTACTGTGCAAAAGTCTTAGACACCTGAAAGTGAAACTAAAATCCATTCATTTGGGTAGCGTAGTGTTTATTTGTAAAACACACACATAGTATATATATATATATATATATATATATATATATATATATATATATATATATATATATATATATATATATATATA